>VZQC01013042.1:1034705-1080574 GCA_009823505.1 Rhizomys pruinosus | reverse complement strand
AAAAAAAGAAAAATATCTTTAGAGAACAAAAATATTTTTCTAATACTGTAGGTCCTATATGAATATTCATATCATTAATAATTGACTTTTATAAGTCTGGAAGTATCCCATTATTGCTTACCTCCAATGAAGTGAGTTTATATATTCCAATGTTAAGGTTGATATTCAAAATTCCTTATAACACTTTGTTTACACTGCAGCCTATCACTTCCACAATATCTCAATCATTGTTTCCTAACATGATTTTTTTTTGGCAAGGAATTAACACATAACATTCATTTCTGCTACTCCATATATTTTATGCTACATAAAGAACATATATTTATAAATATAAATGCACACATTATATCTTTTTGCATAATGAAACACCCACATTTATCTCATTAATGCACTTTTCCTGAGGCTTATGCCATCTAGCATAAAATTACTATCTACACCATATTTTTCTTTCCTTTTGTGTATTATAGTTTTAGTTATTTAGTTTCCCTATTATGAACTATGAATACCCAAACTTGTGTTTCTTCTAAGAAAATAAATTTATTTTAATCTGTTTATATTTATTGATAAGCTATATCATTTTTCCGAGGAAGTTTTACATTCCATGTATATTAGAATTTCTTATTTAATTTCTTATCGTTTATAACTTTTGCAAAACAACAGTATTTTTCTCCATTTATTCCCCTTTGTTACTGAATGTTTCTATTTGTATTTTCTTCAGGTTTAATTTTTTTTTTTTGTCTTTTCGAAACAGTCTCCCTGAAGTCCCAGCAGTCCTGGAACTTGCTGCATAGACCAGGCTAGCCTCAGACCTACAGAGATTCACCTGCCTCTGCCTCCCAAGTGCTGGAACTAAAGGCATGTACCACTACACCAGGCTAATATTAATTATTTGATAACATTTATAGCTATAAATTTTCAGAAACATGATGTTATTTATGATCATCTACGCTCTTTATATAAATTGTTTTCCTTGTTCTGAAACATTTTAAGAACCATTCTAGTTTATTTTGAAATGTTACTATGTAATGCTCTGATGGGGCTGTTGTCCATATCATTGTAATATTGAATTTATGAATGTTATGATTGCTATCACTTGTATAGACTCTCCAGAACTTCAAAATTCAATGTATAGATGTTTTAATTTTCTCTTATAATCTCACTGCGATCATGAATCAAATATTTTAATCTGACATTTGTAATTTCTCTTTTCCTTTTTATATTCATTGTATATGCTATTGTGTTACTTATAAGAATATTTTTATACACATATGTGACTTTTTATGTTCAAGAAGTTTTATATAATTCTAGAGTCTCCCAGGGACATATAAAAAATCATGAAATCCTGACAGTCTTTCAAATATAAACATATCAGTGCTGAGAAGAGATGAACTAGGCTTTCATGATGGAAGGAAATAATGGCCTTAGGAAGAGAGAGAAGTAAGAGAAGACCTGAGGGGCTGGAGAGACTGCTCAGAAATTAAGAACTGCTTTTGCAGAGGACCCAAGTTAGATACCCAGAACACACTTGGAAGCTAACAACTGTCCATAACTCCAGGTTCAGGGGAATCTGATGTCTTCTTCTGACTCCACGCCCATTGCGCAACACAAGAGTGCACTTATACACATGCAGACACTACATTCATACATACAAAATGTAAATAATAAAATATTTTTAAAAAGAGAAGACATGAGAGCGACTAACATATCCACATGTAAATGTCTGAGGTTATCTAACCCCAAAAGAACATGGGGCTGAGCAGTGAAGACATAACTGAAACTCATATGTTGGATCCATGAATATTAAAAGTCAGAAGTTTGGAACTTTTTTCCTCTAGGCAATTAGAATAATTAAAGTGTGTATTAAAAAGAATGGTGTAGGGGGCTGGAGAGATGGCCGACCGCTCTTACAGAGGACCCGGGTTTGATTCCCAGCACCCACATGGCGGCCGAGAACCGTCTGAAACTCCAATTCCAGGAGAACTCCAGTTCCAGGGGAATCCGACACCCCCTTCTGACCTCCGTGGCATTGCACGACACGGGTGCACAAACCTGTATGCAGACAGTATAGATACACATACAGAAATAAATAAAATTTTTTAAAAAATTTAAAAAATTAAAAAAAAAATGGTGTGAAAAGTATTAGTTTCAGAATAAGTCAGATAATGGTTGAAAATAATTGAGTAAGAAAATGTATTCAAGCGGGCTGGAGAGATGGCCCAGCGGTTAAGAGAGCCAACTGCTCTTGCAGAAGACCTGGGTTTGATTCCCAGCACCCACATGGCAGCTGAGAACCGTCTTTAACTCCAGTTCCAGGGGAATCCAACACCCTCTTCTGACCTCCGCAGCATTGCACGACACTGGTGCACATACCTACATGTAGACAGTACATTCATACACATAAAAAATGAATAAAACTAAAAAAAGAATGTGTTCAAGAGATTGTGAACAATGATAGAGAAACAAATTATTTAAAGTTTATTTAAAGATTTTTGACACTCATGGTAGCGAAACACAAAATCAATTCTGTGTAATACTGGACAAAGAATAAATCTCTTCTATTTCAGACATGAGTGTTGGTACGTGCTGAAGTAATTAGCTAAATTTTAAACAAAGCGGAGATTCATGTTTTGTTTTATGTAACACTGGATTTGGGAAGCAGCAGAGATACCTGTCAGATAGACTTGTATTCAAGTAATTCTTTCCCTCAGTGGTTTTTTTACATTATGCATATTACGTTGTTTTTTAAATTCTTGGTTTTATTCACAGTGAATCATGTAATTTTGACTCAAGAATTTATGAAGATTAAAGCAGATAGTGGTACAAAGTATATTATTTTTTTCTATCATTATTACCAATAGTATATTTTGGACATAACAGAATTAAGATTTCTATTAAAGTATTATATCAATGCTAGAGAATGACAGGAGAATTTAAATGAATCTAGTATTCAGAAAATAAGTTTAATAAAGGAGAAGTAATTCTCAGGAGACTGTGGAAAGGTCATAGCAAGAGAAAAAATATTTGAGGACAATAGAACATATAAAAATGATTGTTAAAAGAGACAGATAAATAGCAGTGAATGATAAGAAGAAAATTAAAATGAAATAATATTGCCAACTAATCCATAGAGGAGAGAATGTACACAAAGACATGTATTATGATGAATTGAAGACAAACGGGAAATAAAATCTCTTTGAAAATCCAGAGAACAGTTGCTGGCAGTTTCAATGGAATGTCTGAGAAAGAAGCATAGTTAAGTGAATACCACCAGGCTTACTAGTTAACATCACATTAGAACATTAACTACAGACCTGTTAGAATGGCCATGCCAGAACACCAAACAAACCAAATATCTACCAAAGGATAGAGGTACTTTGGAAGATATTTTCAGATTCTTACAGTTCTAAACACAGTCTCACTATTTTATCCAATTACAGTGTTCCTGATATTTACCAAGAATAGTTCAAAATATATGTCTGTACAGAAATCTGAACATGGAATCTCATACCAGTTTTATTTCATAATTACAAGGTTTGAAAACAACTAAGATGTATTGTAGGTAAATTGATAATCTGTGGCACATCCAGACAGGAATGGGTTCCAATGAAAGAGAATGGGAAAGAAATGGATTCCATTGGGATGGGAAGAAAAAGAATTGTACCTGCATTTCACTAACTGCATAAAGTAAGTTTATGCAGTTAGTGAAATGCAGGTACAATTGTGTGGCATTGTAGAACAGACAGAAGTTTATAGACATCGAAAATATCAGAAGTTGCCAAGAGCTAGAGAGGAGGGTATGATAAATCTGCAGAATACTGATTTTTTTTTTTTAATTTTGGGGAGGAGTATTTTTGAGATAGGGTCTTCATTTAGTCCCAGCTGGCCTGGAGCTTGCTCTGTAGACCAGGCTGGCCTTGAATGCACAGTGATCTGCCTGCCTGTGCCTCCTGAGTGCTGGGATTAAAGGCTGCAGCTCCATGCCTGGCAATAAAGATGGTTCTTAGCCGCCATGTGGGTGCTGGGAATTGAATCCGAGTCCTCTGCAAGAGCAATTAGTGCTCATAACCCTCTTAACAGCTGAGCCATCTCTCCAGCTCCAGAATATTGATTTTTTTAAATTCTTTTTTTATTAATTTTATTTATTTATGTATGTGTATGAATGTACTGTCTGCATGCAGGTTTGTGCACCCATGTCGTGCAATGCCGCGGAGGTCAGAAGAGGGTGTCAGATTCCCCTGGAACTGGAGTTCTCCTGGAATTGGAGTTTCAGACGGCTCTCGGCCGCCATGTGGGTGCTGGGGATCGAACCCGGGTCCTCTGCAAGAGTGTCGGCGCTCCTAACCGCTAGGTCACCTCTCCAGCCCTCAGAAAACTGATTTTTATGGTAGTGAAACTCCTCTTCAAGACCTTATGATTATGGGCCCCATTAATTACAAATTTGTCCAAAACCATGAACAATTAAAATACAAAAGTGAGCCCAAATGTAAAACTGACATTTTTTGCATAATGATGAAATTTGATGTATATTCTTTAACTGTGATGTATATGGTGGTCTCATGGGAGATACATGAGGACAGCTGCATATGCTGAGTCTACCTTTTGTTCTTTGTTTTGCTATGCCATCAAACAGGTAAGAAGAACAGTAAATATATTACACACAAAAATGAACTGATAGGATTTGTTGTTGGCCTCTACTGATTTTAAAGACTCTCTAATAATTACTATCTTTGAGAAAGTTGACCTTGTCAATTCAAAGGAAAAATCTTCCATAAAAGATAAGAAAATAAATAGGACCAGTAATTTATTTGGGTTGTTTATTCAATAATATGTCAAGGATTAATTTTATTTTGCAGTGCCAAGTTGAATAAAAATACAAATGAAAAACATAGAAACCCTTTAAGGAAAGGCATTTCTGTAGAATCATCTCCTTCATTTTATTCTAGATCAGTGAAATTATTTTACCCTATAACACTAGAAGGCACTTAGACTGTGATTGCATTGTTGGATATTTCTATTGTGCATTTGTCCCTGCTGTCCCTGCATTTTAAAATGTCACAGTTAGAGCTAATTTGGAGTATATAAAATTGTACTTACCAGTAGTGAGCTATAATAATATTAAAGTTTCAATTCAGTAGTCACGTCAGATTTGGTCAATAGCAAGCAATTGCCATTAGTAAGAAGTGAAACACCTGTATGAAATGCCAAATCTGTCAGAGAAACAAATCAAAGTAAGATAAAGTATACTGTGATGAGGAGCATTAAATCGATAAGGGAAAAGAGCCTATCTCCTAATGTGAATGAAGAGACTGGGTGATGTTTAAAGTGTATTTGTTTCGGGCTGGAGAGATGGCCTAGTGGTTAGGAGCGCTGACGCTCTTGCAGAGGACCCGGGTTCGATCCCCAGCACCCACATGGCGGCCGAAGAGCCGTCTGAAACTCCAATTCCAGGAGAACTCCAGTTCCAGGGGAATCCGACACCCTCTTCTGACCTCCGCGGCATTGCACGACACGGATGCACAGACCTGCATGCAGACAGTACATTCATACACATACAGAAATAAATAAAAAAATTAATTAAAAAAAGTGTATTTGTTTCATTTAGTAGTAGAGAAATAAGACAAACACAAAATAATGCATGTTTTCTTTAATGCTTAGGATAGTGAGCATATTCTAAAATTTCTAAAGTTGTTTGGGTGTGGGAATACATTGGAAAATGGGGATCTTATTTTATTAATCATGCTTCAGGAAGCAGAGAGTAAGATCTACACTATAGAAAATTTTCTTCTATAATAATCTGATTGTCATTTTGGAATACATCACTTATATTAGGCTAATGCAGATTGAATAATGAAAAGTCTGTGAGTTTCAGAGTGTTGGTTAGCGTTGAGCCAAGCATAATTCAGTGTTCTGTCTTGGGGCATAGAGGAAATGATTTATTAAAACACCAAAAAAGAATTCTTAAATGCTTGAACTGCTGAACCATTTCATGGAGCCCAGGAGGTTTATTGTAAACTCTGACAAGAATAGAGATTGTGATTCCTCAAAGATAGAGGTGCAATGCTCTGCCACAGCATGAAGCTTCTTCCATCCTTGGTTTCTGTTTAGGAATAGAAGATTAATTTTATTTTACTTTTTATTAAAGACATTAACAAGACAAACCAGGAATTTAAGAAACTTCTCTGCTACCAAATGCACTATTGTTTATGATGTTCATTAACTACAAATGGCAGGAACACATCCAATTCACTAGCTGCAATGTAGTGAGGCAATAATTGACAGGGAGTTAGCTCTTCCAATGACTGACATTTGAGGTAAGACAAGAAAAATCATTCTTTCCCTTCTATTGAAATGTCAGCATTTATCCAAATGTGTCTTGAGATCTCCATGGGTTTATTTAGACTTAAAAATAACTTTAAATGCTTCATAGTCTTTAATATGAAAGTGTCAGGGCTTCTGTTCCCAATATAATATGAGGAATATCATGGTTATGTCATTTGTAGGTTCAGGTTACAGGTAGTTTAAAAGCACTTAAGTTACAACTTGGTTGCTCTACATTGTCCTACTTGATTGTTTTTTAATTTATAAAAGAATTGCTTGAAAATGTCAAGAAAGTAAAATCTTTTCAAGTGGCTATGTAAGTGAACATGGGAACAGTTTCTTCAATAGCACTCAAGCCACAGAAATGCTGCTCAGCCAACAGCTTAATATGGCTTCCTGAGTATCCTCAAAGCTAGAAAACTTTCACTAAGCTAACTTCTGCATTCTTAATCCATAAAGCAATTTCCAGGCACTAAATTTAAAATTAATTTGTCACTTAGAAATATACAATATAGGTTATTTACAAATGTTCTAGGGTGAATCACTTTAATTTATGAAATCATTGTTTTCTAAAAGGGTAATATCTAAGATTTTTTCACCTTATCTCTGAACAAGACTGTTCAATATATTCAAATCAATAAATGTGATATAGAACACTAGTGGGATAAAAAAATGTACTTATCATCTCCTCAGATGCAGAAAAGTGAAAAAAATCAATAAATTTCATTGATAAAATCTGTCAACAAATTAGGCAGTAAAGGAAGCTACCTCAGTGCAGTACAGTTGTGAGTCACAATGTCACAGGCAGCATTTCACTCATGGTTACAGCCTTCGTCAGGGATTTAGAATGATGTCAGAGCCTCCATTCTTATCTCTTCCCTTCTGTGTACTAGTGGACATCTTTCAGAGCAGAAAGATGACAAAGAAAGGTGCATTATTCTAAGGGTATCTGCTTGCTGATGACCTGTTTTTAGACACAGAATACCCTAAAGATTTTATCAAAATTTTTGGAATAAATGAGAGAATTCTGTAATATTGCAGAAAATAAAGCCACTATGCAGAATTGAGTTGTGTTTCTATAGAAGAATGATGCATTTTCTGAAAAGAAACAATGTAGTCACTTTACAATATCAAAAAGAACAGTGTCAAAAATCAGCCATATATATATATATATATATATATATATATATATATTCCACTGAATGAACTAAGTAGATTATATGGATTTAGTAGAATATGAGAGAGAGTGGTAGATTATATGGATTTAGTAGAATATGAGAGAAAGAGAGAGAGAGAGAGAGAAAGAGAGAGAGAGAGATCATGATAATAGTTGCAAGGCAAGAAAGAGGGGTGGAAATGATCCAAGTACAGTACTCATGTGTGGGTTTCTCAAAAATAAAAAAAAAAATTGAACATTTAAATACAATTTCTAATTATCCATAAAAAAACAGTCAATATTTTTAAAAAGAGAAAAAGATGCTAGGATTGAGAGATGGTTCAGGGGTTAAGAGCACTGTTTACTCTTGTGGAGGACCTGGGTTTGTTTCTCAGCACCTATGTGGACCTATCAACTGTTCATAAGTCCAGTTCCAGGGATCTGATACTCTCTTCCTGGTCTCTGTCAGCACTGCCTGCAAAAGTGCACTTACATGCATACAGGCAATACATTCATACACAAAAATAATTTTTCAACATAAAATAATAAACTCTAAGCATAAGGAAGTTTCAATTATCTGCTCTTACTCATGAAGCTGGAGAAGTTCCCTTCCCCTTATAAATTAGAAACTATATCCCTTCGTTATATCAGTGATTTCTGTCTAGAACATTGCAAGGAAATGTATTCTTTTTTTATTTTAAAAGTTCATTCACTGTACTGGAATTTTTGGTGCTCTTCTATTTACATGAGGTGATTTGCTTTCCAGTATTTGGGTACATGTTACATAGAGCTTAAATCTAGAACTACATATAGGGTTAAATCCTGTAAATAAGCATATTAACTTTATTTTCTTAAAGTAATTCTGGCTTCTTGCATATATATATATATATATGCAATATATACATATATGCAATTATATACATATATATATACAATATATACCAAAATTATGAGGTGTGAAATTAAACTATAGGTTAATTCCAAAACATGTATAGAGATTCATGTTTTGACAGTAGCGTTCTATGCAGGTAAAGAAAAAAATATTACTTTACATTCCTACATTATACAGCATGTTGATGAGTAATTTTTTACAAAAAGTTATATTTACAAAAAAAGGTCAGTTTGTGTGGTGGTTTGAATGAGAATGTCCCCCATAGGCTTTAAGTATTCAGACATTTTGTTTCTAGTTTGTGGCACTGTTTAGGGAAGTCTTAGAATATGTGGCCATACTGGAGGAAGTATGTCACTGGGAGTGGGGGGAGCAGTCTTAAAGAGTTCAAAATGCCTTCCCAGTCTCCAATTGCTCTCTCTCTGCTTCCTGTGCCCACTTGAAGATGTGAACCTTGCCTTTCTGCTCCAGCTCCGCTGTTTCCTTTCTATGGTGCTGACATGTTTGTTCAGGAATTAACCTTTCGATCTACTAATGAAGCACAAGCAAATTAATATATATTATATATAATGATGTACCTATAATATTATATATATATATAAGTATGTATGTATTTAAACCAGTAACTAATTGTTTGGTAGGTTATTTTGATATAGACACAAGATGTTTGGATGGTATGTGTAATCGATAATTACATTATTTTCCTGTTAATATGAACAAGGCTTTCCCTATGGCTTTATAACGTCTCCTAACCATTATGGAGGATGTACAGCTTGTGGCCATCAGCCTGGGTATTCCTCCAAGGAGAGAGCTAAGAGCCAATTAGATTTTGGGATACTACAGGATGGCTGCCTCTGTCTCGCACAGTATTTGCCAGGCAGGTGAGGTGTTAGCTTGGTGCTGAGTGGAGAGTCCTGCTTTGAGCTCAAGGAGACCCGGCATTTAGCCTTATTGGTTTAGTGGCCTTTGGCAACACTCTCCGTGTTATCGCAGAGACCTCTGTTTACACTTGCATGCTGTGGTCTCAATACATCTTTCCATATCCAAAGCCCCCACAAAAGGTAAGGCTCCTTGCCTCTAAACTGTGATACCTGCAAGAAGAAAGGTCATAAGGCCCTGCTCTCGAAGACATAACTGAATTCTTTATAGGTGCTTATGTACCTAAAGTTGCAAGAAAGATGTCAGTAGCTTAAAGAATTTAAGAGAACCAAGAATAACGCACGCTCTCATAATTGCAGCAGATACTATTACAATGAAAATAAATATTAGGCCTAAATTAATAAAATTAGTGTTAGAGTTAAAACTGCTAGGATAAAACAAAATCAGGAAAACTGAAGAAGGTAAAAAAGAATGCTTGCCACTAGATATGTGATTGTAAGTTGAACAGCATGTGGAGGAAGTGATATATACGTATATATTATATAATATATATTATATATATTATATTGCATATACATGTCATATATGTAATATATTGCATATATATATATATATATGCAGAGAAGCCAGAATTACTTTAAGAAAATAAAGTTAATATGCTTATTTACAGGATTTAACCCTATATGTAGTTCTAGATTTAAGCTCTATGTAACATGTACCCAAATACTGGAAAGCAAATCACCTCATGTAAATAGGAAGAGCACCAAAAATCTCCAGTACAGTGAATGAACTTTTTAAAATAAAAAAAAGGATACATTTCCTTGGCAATGTTCTAGACAGAAATCTATCTGATATAACAAAGGGATATAGTTTTCTAATTTTTATAAGGGGAAGGGAACTTCTCCAGCTTCATGAGTAAGAAGGCGATAATTGAACACTTCCTATGCTTAGAGTTTATTATTTTATGATTAAAAGTTAATTTTTTGTGATGATGGTATTGCCTGTATGCTAGGTAAGTGCACTTTTGCAGGTCAAGTGCTGACAGGACCAGAGAGAGTATCAATCCCTGGAACTGGACTTGATTGAACAGTTTTGATAGGTCCACATAGGTGCTGTAGAAACACAACCCAGGTCCCTCCACAATAGAAAGCTTAACCATGTTAACTCTAACCTGAACCATCTCTAAATCCTAGCCATCTATTTTCTCTTTTTAAAAATATATAGAAATGTTTTTTATGGATATATTTAGAATTAGTGTATTAAATGTCAATTTTTTTTTATTTTTGGATGAAACCCACACATGACGTACTGTACTTGACATATCTCCACCCCTCTTTCTGTGCCTTGCAACTATTATCATTGATCTCTCCTCTCTCTTTCCTCTTCTCTCCCCTCTCTCTCCTATCTCTCATATTTACATAATCCATATTAATCTACCACTCTCTCTCATATTCTACTAAATCCATATAATCTACTTAGTTCATATCAGTGGAATATATATATATATATATAATATAATATATATATATATGGCTGATTTTTGACACCCTGTTCTTTTTGATATTGTAAGTGACTACATTGTTTCTTTTCAGAAAATGCATCATTCTTCTATAGAAACACAACTCAATTCTGCATAGTGGCTTTATTTTCTGCAATATTATAGAATTCTCTCATTTATTCCAAAAATTTTGATAAAATCTTTAGGGTATTCTGTGTCTAAAAACAGGTCATCAGCAAGCAGATACCCTTAGAATAATGCACCTTTCTTTGTCATCTTTCTGCTCTGAAAGATGTCCACTAGTACACAGAAGGGAAGAGATAAGAATGGAGGCTCTGACATCATTCTAAATCCCTGACGAAGGCTGTAACCATGAGTGAAATGCTGCCTGTGACATTGTGACTCACAACTGTACTGCACTGAGGTAGCTTCCTTTACTGCCTAATTTGTTGACAAGATTTTTATATGAAATTATTGATGTTTTTCACTTTTTCGCATCTGGGAGATGATTAAGTACATTTTTATCCCTATAGTGTTTTCTATATAATTTATTGATTTGAATATATTGAATCAGTCTTGTTCAGGAGATAAGGTGAAAAACATCTTAGATAATTCTGCCGATTTTCAGAAAACAATGATTGTCATTGGAATTATGAGAGTGATCTACACACGTAGACTTGTAAGAAAATAAACCTATATTTCGTATATTTTATGAGTGACGAAATTAATTTTTAAATTTAGTGCCTGGAAATGCTTTATGGTATTAAGAATGCAGAAGTTAGCTTAGTGAAAGTTTTCTAGCTTTGAGGATACTCAGGAAGCCATATTAAGCTGTTGGCTGAAGCAGCATTTCTGTGGCTTTGAGTTGCTGATTGAAGAGAACTGTTCCCTGTTCACTTACAATAGCCACGTTGAAAAGCGATTTTACATTTCTGACATTTTCAAGACAATTCTTTATAAAATTAAAAAACAATCAAGTAGGACAATGGTAGAGCAACCAAGTTGTAACTTAAGTGCTTTTAAACTACCTGTAACCTGAACCTACAAATGACATAACCATGATATTCCTCATATTATATTGGGAACAGAAGCCCTGACACTTTCATATTAAAGACTATGAAGCATTTAAAGTTATTTTTAAGTTCTAAGATAAACCCATGGAGATCTCAAGACACATTTGGATAAATGCTGACATTTCAATAGAAGGGAAAGAATGATTTTTCTTGTCTTACCTCAAATGTCAGTCATTGGAAGAGCTAACTCCCTGTCAATTATTGCCTCACTACATTGCAGCTAGTGAATTGGATGTGTTCCTGCCATTTGTAGTTAATGAACATCATAAACAATAGTGCATTTGGTAGCAGAGAAGTTTCTTAAATTCCGTGGTTTGTTCTTGTAATGTCTTTAAGTAAAAAGTAAAATAAATTATATCTTCTATTCCTAAACAGAAACCAAGGATGGAAGAAGCTTCATGCTGTGGCAGAGCATTGCACCTCTATCTTTGAGGAATCACAATCTCTATTCTTGTCAGAGTTTACAATAAACCTCCTGGGCTCGCATGAAATGGTTCAGCAGTATCAAGCATTAAAGAATTCTTTTTTGGTAGTTTTAATAATCATTTGCCTCTATGTCCCCAAGACAGAACACTGAATTATGCTTGGCTCAACGCTAACCAACACTCTGAAACTCACAGACTTTTCATTATTCAATCTGCATTAGCCTAATATAAGTGATGTATTCCAAAATGACAATCAGATTATTATAGAAGAAAATTTTCTATAGTGTAGATCTTACTCTCTGCTTCCTGAAGCATGATTAATAAAATAAGATCCCCATTTTCCAATGTATTCCCACACCCAAACAACTTTAGAAATTTTAGAATATGCTAACACTATCCTAAGCATTAAAAAACATGCATATTTTTGGTGTTGTCTTATTTCTCTACTACTAAATGAAACAAGAATACACTTTTTTAATTAAATTTTTTTATGTTATTTCTGTATGTGTAATGAATGTACTGCTGCATGCAAGGTTCTGTGCATCTCGTGTCGTGCTAATGCCCGCGGTGAGGGTCTAGAAGAGGTGTCAGGATTCCCCTTGGATCTGGAGTTCTCCTGGATTTTGGAGTTTCAGACGGCTTCTTCGGCCCCATGTGNCAGAATTGACCAGAGTCCAAGACAACAGCTCCAGAGAAAGTAGACTATTTTGCTTCTCATCCACCTGTGCCCTTTTTCTAAGCCTAGGGAACAATCTGCAGAAGAGGGGGCATGGTAGAATGTAAGGGCTACGATTGGGGTGAAAGGTGAAACTACAGAGATATAGTCTGGACACTTATTTGATCAACTTGATTGAACATACAAGCGTCCCCTGCTGGATGGTGGGACCCATGGGCTATGTGGGTTTGGGCACAACTGCTTGCAAACCGGTTTTACATGAAGGATGCTTATACTCATAAATTGTCACTTATTGTTAAAAAATGAAAAAAAAACTGAGTGAAAGATGCAGCACAGTTATGGCAGAATGAGTGATCTGGGATGGGGTGGGGTGGGGTGGGGGGAAAGGGAAAGGGAAATATGCCTGAACTGAATTGGAAAATGATGTACGAAATACACAAAGAATCAATAAAAAATAAAAATTAAAAATTAACTCATGGAAGTCTTTAAAAAATAAAAGAATTCAGTTATGCTACAATGCAAATAAAAAGACCTTTTCCAAGTTCACAGAAATGAGACTGCCAAAGCAAGGTGAACATCAACAGGCAATCACTCAAGAAACAGAACTGGGAGATAGCCAAGAACTCTGGTAATAGCTTGTGTTATTGGGGGAGAGGCATCTCTTTGACTACTCTGATCAACTATTTGAATGGAGGTCTCTCCTGTCTGGCACTGTGTTCCTTGCTAAACAGCCCCCAGGAATACATATGTCCTACTGTTCAGACATTATATATGCATTTCTCAGGGGGTTCCAGAGGCAGCACATTCCCTCTGGCTTCCCTAGCTCCCCCCACCAAGATTTATTCATTTCTACAATCTCTTCTCACACTCAACCTCCCTCCTCCTGCCACAGGCCAAGTACCTCATTATCTCCACACTCCCCCTAGTAGCACCTGTCTCCTGCCATCTCCCTTCTCCCGAGTTCCCCCATCCCCCACCATGGACCCTTGCATGTCCCTCCAGTCTCCCTTCTCAGCTGAACACACACATTTTCCCCACCTCCTCCCTGTTAACATCTGTTCTCTACTACTCTCCCCTCTTTTGAGGTTGTTCTTTTCCTTTACATCTGTGTTTCCCTGACATCTGTGTTTCCTCCCTCCTGGTGTTGCATCAGGATATGTACTCACAAATAAAGGATTGGTGCTGATAGATCTGCAAATGAGAGAGAACTTGTATCAATTGCTTGTGTTACTTCACATAGAACAGCAGTCTGTATTTCCATCCATCCTGGAAAATTCATAATTTCAACTTTTCTTGCTGTTGAGTAGATAGAACTCCATCCTGTAAATTTTCCACATTTTCATTATCCATTCGTCAGTTGAGTGATATTTAGGTTCTTTCTCTTTCTTAGCTATTGTGAAGACAGAAGCATACTGCTCCAGACAGAACATGCCTTGGACACAGGATTTGGGGCAATAGAGCAGGGACTTTCCTGGAAGCCTTCTATCTAAAGTTTAGCTCTCAAAGTTCCAGAAGATACTATGCAAGCTGATAAGGGAGAAAATAAATCAATGGTCCAACCCAGCCTTAAAGTCTAATAACCATAAGGGTTGGAACAGCAAACTACCTCTACTGGTGTAGTAGTGACACTGTTACTATTACCTATTTGGACTTAAAGCACTCTCATTGGGAATAAACTCATGGCTGGCACTATAAACATAGACAAATACACATGGCTAGAAAGGTATCTGTAGACAAATGAAATTTCTTAGCAAATGCTAAATATGGATCTTTATATTTACACACAAATATGCTCTACACCACTCATCAAAGAAGCTTTGTTTTGCAACAGATGAAGGTTACTGCAGAATCCCACAATTGGGATGAAGAGAATAAATGTCTGAGAGATACCAAGGCCTAGGTGACATATCTACATTTGAACATCTATACCTAAGGCTTGTGGAATATAGCAGAACTAGTGCATCCTACCAGCGAAGCTTCCTTATATGGTAAAGTATGATGCAAACAGAAGGCCACAACTGGCCGAGTTTTAAAGACTAAGAGGCAGCAGAGCATGTGTCCCTGGAAAGGTCTCCTATATAAAATTTCATCCATCCACAGCTGAGGGACCATTGCTGAAGAGGGTGTAGAAAGACTGAAAGTTGGTTCATGAACATAGCTTTCAAGCCACTGGGAGCTTGCACATGTGAACTTATGGTAATGATGGCATCGACCACAAGACAACTTAATCAGACAAGGGCCCAGAATGGAGCCAGGGAAATGGACAGCAAGCAGGCCCTAGTCTGATTACTACTCATAAAGGAGAGTAGACCTCACTTGCGATCTCTAGATAGGCTGACTAGACTCCAAAGGATTAGTGTAGGTCTAAATTTGATTAAGAACTGTTGTATGAAATGTATAAAACTTAAATACATTTATTCTAAAAAGAATCAGAACTGCCATGAAAAATTCCAGTAAACATAACAAAACAACCATAAAAGTTTTTGAAAATCTGAAACACAAATAATGACAGGTACGACACTCAGAAATTATTTGCTACTCCCATGTTTAGAATGAAAGGTAAAGTTGTTGTGATGCTGTTATTTAAATACACTTGCAAAGCTGCCTGGTAGAAAGTGCAGACATCAGGATCTTGTCCCATGGAGGGAAACAATGTCTTGTTTGATCTGCATCGTGAAAATGATATCTTTGCTCTGGATGCCTTCTACAATGGAAAGAGAGAGACAATTTTATCTTCCATATTCTAAAGAAGACATAGTATTGTTCAGGATACTCAGCATTGTGAAGTTAATTAGACATGATATTTCTCTATCATTATCCCTGCTTGTATAATGAATAAGATTATGTAATGCATGATATTTGTAGTCCATCTTATATTCTTATATTCACGATGCAAGGATGCCTATTTCTATTTGTATAGGTGTGTTTTGGGGGGGTATGCGAAACAGCTTTTTAATATAGATTTATTTAAAACAGCCTAATAAAATATTTATACTTCTAAATTTTTCACTTTTTTGTAAAATACAATCTTGGCCTTTATATAAAAACATTAGCCTCTGCCGGGTACGGTGGCACATGCCTGTAATACCAGCACTGTGAAGGCATAGGCAGGCAGATCTCTCTGAGTTCAAGGCCAGCCTGGTCTACATAGTGAGTTCCAGGACAGCTGAGGCAACAGGGAGACTCTGTCTCAAAGAAAAAAAAAAGATGAAAAAAATATTAGCTCCTTAGAGACTGATTAGCATAAGTAAATTCACATTTAACTTGTCGTAGTGATAAGCTTTCAGTGTTTTAGACTCAGATGAATGTCTCTGTGAATTTATAATTCAACATGCTAACTACTGATTACTTATTTAGATGAATTAGGTACAGTGTGAGTTTCACAATCATATGATACCAAATACAGAAATTAAAATTACTGATTTATACTGAAAATGTGTGAAATATGCCTTGCACATTGCATGCACTTAATGCATGTTATTACCATAACTTTATCATCAACATTAAACAATTCTATGCAGTTTTCTTATATTTTCTTTTATATTAGTTTATATATATTTTCATATATATATATATATATATATATATATATATCTTGAAAAGCAAGCTGAGAAAAGTGAAGTAGTACACTGGGTTCAGCAGGTACAATGGATCATTTTTACCTAATTATCATCATCATCATTATTATCATCATCATCATCATCATCATCATCATCATCATCTCATAAAACTCTCAACTATACAAAAAGGAATAAGACCTGAAAAGACAAACACCACTGATACATGTGAACATTAGTTTTGATTCTTTAGAAATATATGTTTAAACTGGAGTAATGTTAAATTCAATGAACCTAATAAAGGATTATGAGATTAGTTTGAAGGAAAGGGCAATAGAATGCTTCAGAAACTTAAACTCGCTTATTGTTTACATATGTGTGTACTATTCAGTAAAATGGAATGAAAGTCAAAATTAAACATGAAATATTTTCTGTGTGTCCCTTGTCTCTATCAGAGTGGCCTGTTCCTACTTACTGATTTCCCTCAGCCTTCCATCTTCCATTTTCTGAGAAAGCTTGTAAGTGCCAGGCATTCCATTAACTATAAAATTGAAATGCAAGGAGATGGCTCTTGGGTGAAAAACAACTGATTCAAGATTGGGAAATTTAGACTGTTCATGGTTCAAGGAGCTGTTTCATGAAATATTATGTTAAGCATGAAATAATGTTGTGATATTTGGTGGATTATATTTTGGCACAATAGTCTAGTATAGAGGCTCAACTTTGATGTCTAAATGAGCATTTAGACACTGATTTGTCTTCCCATTGGGAGGATCAGGTTCAGGCTTTTCGTCTTTTTCCCTGTGATGTTGGTATAGAGCCACATAGGATATTCAGGGCTGACTGGGTTGAAGGCTTGCTTTTCTGAGACTTTTAAATTTATGTCATTGCTTCTCTCCTTGTTTACCTTTGCCTATCAATGTATGTTTGTTGTGCCATTTGGTTTTATAACCTGCTTTGAATCACTTCCAGAAGTATGGACCCATGAATGATATATAATTAATAATAATGACTGAGGCAGAATGTAAATATTTCTGTTTTTTTCATATATATACATAATACACAATTTTATAGATTTTTTTGAGAACCGACTTCCTATAACATGGTTGTGTATTTTTATTGTAGTTATTAATGAAAATTCAAAGTAGCTAATGTACTTTTAAAAGAGGAGCTTGGACTTAAACTATAGTTTCTTTTCAGACATCACAATTTGGGTATATTTGTGGAGTGTATACATGCATACTTTGGAACAATATAAAATTAAGGAGAATAACAACAAAAAAGAATTGTTCAAAGAACTGACCAAAAGAGTAAACTTCTAGGGAAGGGGATATATGCCTGAACTGAATTGGAAAATGATGTATGAAATACACAAAGCATCAATAAAAATAAATTAAAAAAAAAAAGAGTAAACTTCTATATCGAAAATTAAAAAAATAAATAAAAACTGAAATAAAGATGCAAGATATGTATGGCATATGGCAGATTGTATAAGGTCTGGAGGGTTGGGGGAAGGAAATATGAACAGGTCCAAATTTGATTAATGAATGTTGTATGAAATGTGCAAAGTTTCAATAAAAACGCAAAAAATTATTCATTTTAGAAGAAAAAAGAGGAGTTAAAGAAAAAAGACAACACGTAAAACTCAACATAAATTATTTTCAGTTAATAGTAAATCTTTAGATGTTTATAAACCTATTTTAGGGATCCTGGTTTAGGTTATTTATGCCTTTTGTTCATTTACTCAGAAAAACTCACAAAACTGAATAAACTACTCATATATATATGCATCCTGTATTTACCTATAGACATAATTATGAGCTACATTTATATTATTCTAATGTTGATTTTAATATATGTGGGTATGCAATAGATGGATTTTTAGTAACATACCAGTGATTTACATAGTCCATGCTTCAATTATGCTTATTTTTAAACTGTTTTTTAATTAATTAATTTGTGAGTGTGTTGTATGAACATGTGCAGATGTAGGACAGGCAGTGTGCACTCACACTTTTGGGTATGTGTGGAAGCCTGATATTGGGCTTATTTTATTTTTTTCAGAATATTCTCTAATGGAATTTAGACCTCACTGTTCTGAGTAGTCTGGAAGGTCAATAGGCCTTAAGGATCTACCTGGGTCCACCCCTTCTGTTTAACAGTAGGATTACAAGTGAGTGCCACTATAGTAAATTTTGCCATGTGTGTTAGGGATCTGAACTCAGTTCCTCACGCTTTTATAGCAAGAAATTTACTCACTAAGCTGTCTCCTTATTCCTAAACTTTCATTTTTAAAAAGTTAGTAAATATTATTTATTTGTTTCTATTTGGTTCAAGTAGATGCTTTAGTGTACATAATGCCTGTTGAAGAAATGAAGAAAGACCCATGGACTGCACAAAATGAGTGTGGGCCCATGTGAGCCCCACCCGCCTTGGTGCTTTGCTCACCCCTCAATACAATCCTGAATAATGAATGGGTCAGGGAAAAAGGAAAGAATGAATTAAAAGTATTCAGGAGACTGAACAAAAAAGATAATATCACACAACAAAACCTGTGGGATACTTCAACAGCAGTCTTGAGAGGGAAATTTATAGCCTTAAGTGCGCACATAAAAAAAAATCCAGAAATGGAACAAATAAATAATCTAACACTGCAGCTAAAAAATGCTTGAGAGACAAGAACAAATGAATCCTAAACCCAACAGGAAGAAATAACAAAACTCAGGTCAGAAATAAATGAAATAGAAAGAAAGAAAACAATACAAAAAAATCAATGAATCTAAAAGCTGTTTTTTTTGAAAAGATAAACAAAATAGACAGACCTCTAGCACAGTTAACAAAAAAAAATAAAAAGAAAGAAAGGAAAAAAAAAGAAAGAGCAATTCCAAATCAAGAGTATTCATGATGAAAGGGGAAACTTCACAACAGACAAAAAAAGATCCAGACAATCATATGGGAATACTTCAAAAACCTATACTACACTAAATTTGAAAACTTAAGAAAAATTGATGAATATCTGAAATCCTGGGAACCAATAAAGCTTAACCAAGAAGAGATTGACAGTTTAAACAGACCCATAATATTTGAGGAAATTGAAGATGGAATATAAAACATACCAACTAATAAAAGCCTGGGCCCAGATGGTTTCACAACAGAATTCTATGAAACATTTAAAGAGGTCCTACAACATTAGTACTTAAAATGTTCAGAAGAATACAAACAGAGAGAATCCTCCCAAATTCCTTCTGTGAAGTCAACATCACTCTAATACCAAAACCAGGCAAAGATACAAGCAAAAAAGAAAGCTATAGACCTATCTCATTAATGAACATAGATGCAAAAATTCTCAAACAAATACTTGCAAATTGCATACAGACCCACATCTTAAAGATAATCATGATCAAGTTGGATTCATACCAGAGCTGCAAGGATGGTTCAACAGACATAAATCAATAAATATCATAAAACACATAAATGGACTGAAAGACAAAACCCACATGATCTTCTCAATTGATGCAGAAAATGCCTTTGACAAGATCCAGCATCCCTTCATGTTTAAAGTCCTAGAGGGAATTGGACTGAGGAGAACATTCCTCAACATGATCAAAGCCATATATAACAAACCCACTGCCAACATCATCCTAAATGGAGAAAAATTAGAACCATTTCCCTTAAAGGTGGGAACCTGCCAAGGCTGCCCCTTATTGCCATTCCTCTTCAACACAATGCTTGAAATGCTTGCTAGGACAATAAGACAAGAGAAGAAAATGAAAGAGCATTAATCAGAAAAGAGGAAATTAAGCCATCTTTTTTGCAGATCATATGATAGTTTACCTAAGGGATGCTAAAAACTCCACCAGAAAGCTTTTAGAAATGATTGTTTCAGTAAAGTGGCAGCATAAAAAAATTAACCTACAAAAATCAGTAGCCTTTCTTTACACCAATAATAAACAAGTGGAAATGGAATATAAGAAGATCTTCCCACTCACATTAGCCTCAAAAATAATGAAATACCTGGGAACACACCTAACCAAAGATACCAAATATCTCTACAACAAAAATTTTAAACACCTGAAAAAGGAGATTGAAAATGACATGAAAAGATGGAAAGACCTCCCATGCTCATGGATTGGAAAAATTAATATAGTAAAAATGTCTATTTTATCCGTATTTATATACAGATTCAATCCAATTCCAATCAAAATCCCCATGAGCTTCTTTACAGAGTTGGGAAAAAATCCTTAAATTCATATGGAAAAAAAATACCCTGACTAGCTAAAGCAACCTTCAGTGAAAAATGCAATACAGGGGGGATTGCTCTCCCAGACTTCAAGCTATGTTACTGGGCCAAAGTCATAAAGACAGCCTGGTACTGGCACAAAAGCAGATCCATTGACAATTGGAACAAAATTGAAGATCCAAACTTGAGCTTATACAATTTCAGCCACCTCATATTTGACAAAGGGGCAAAAAACCTCAATGGAGGAAGGATAGCATCTTCAGCAAATGCTGCTGTCAAAACTGAATCACCATTTGTAGTAAAACAAAATTAAACCCCTACCTCTCACCCTGTACAAAAATCAACACAAAGTGTATCAAAGATCTCAACGTGAAACTCGAAACCCTGAATGTGATAGAAGAAAAAGTTGGCAGCAACCTACAAGACATAGGCATAGGAAAAAACTTTCTAAATCAGACAGCAGCTGTACAGGAAATAAGATCAGCAGTTAATGAATGGGACCTCCTCAAACTCAAAAGGTTCTATACAGTGAAAGAAGTAATCAAGGAAGTGAAGAGAAAACCCACAGAGTGGGAGGAAATCTTCACCAGTGATACATCTGACAGAGCATTAACATCAAGGATATATAGATGCTCAAAGAACAAAGAAGTAAGAAAAAAAATGACCTACTCAAAAGATGGAGTAAAGAACTGAACAGAGACTTCACCAGTGAAGAATTAAAGATGGCTGAGAAACATCTTAAAAAGTGTTCAACGTCATTAATAATTAAGGAAATGCAAATTCAAACCACTCTCAAATATCATCTCACTCTGATAAGACTGGCTAACTTCAAGGAAACAAAATATACCAAATGCTGGAGAGGTTGTGGGGCAAGGGGAGCACTCATCCAATGTTGGTAGGAATGTAGCCTTGTATGACCATTATGAAAAGCAGTGTAGAGAACCCTTAAAAGTCTCAAAATGAGCTGTACATGCACATCCATGTTTATTGCACCTGTCTTCACAAGAGTGAAGAGCTGGAACCAACCCAAATGCCCTTCTACAGACAAGTGGATGACAAAAATGTGGTACACCTAAACAATGGATAACTATTTGGCAGTAAAGAAAGATGACATCATGAACTTTGCAGGTAAATGGATGGAACTAGAAGCCATTATGCTAAGTGAAGTAACACAGTCCCAGAAAAACAAACACGGAATGGTTTCCCTCATTTGTGGACGCCAACCCCATATCCCCAGTTGATAGGCAAGCTGAAAAGCATTACTGTTATATTTCTGTTTATCTGAAAGCAACTATGTTGTTATAATGTAAATCTCTTAATGGGCTGTAGAATGAACCCACCACTTATATTCAGACTCTGTAATTACTGTATATGTGTAGAAAGTATGTATTCATATTTTAGAGTAATATAAAATTAAAGGAGGAAAATGTGAATTTCTAAACATAAAAAATATAAATACTGAGAGAAAGATGCAGGACAATTATGGCAGAATGCATGATCTGGGGTGGGGTAGCGGGAAGGGAAAGGGGAATATGCCTAAATTGAACTAAAAAATGATGTCTGAAATACACAAAACATCAATAAAAGCATTATATTAAAAATAAATGAAAAAAAAACCGCACATTTTTTATGTCCTCACTAGGGTTCTTATTCTACAATGTGTCTATGTTATCTACCACTTAACACACCTTTTTTTAGGCAAATAGAAATCCTGAATTAGGAGAAAATATCGTATCTCTAAAGTGGACCCTAACAATCTGCTGTGAACAGATTGTTTTCAGTCCTACACTCAGTACCATAATGGGAACACTGAGTGTTTAGACGGATGAGGGAATAGGCATTTGTCTCATATTACACAAACTCAGAGCAGTGAATGTTTAGGAAAAATATTCAAGGTATGCTTATTGATTTTTTCTTTGTCTCAAATCCACTAAAACTATTATATCTGGATAGTCAGTCTGCCTAAGAAATTGAGACACTTCTGCATAATATATTTTGTCTCAGACTCTTCATAGGCTTAATTTTGTGCCTCCTAAGAGCAATGTATGAGAAGTGTAGAGTAAATCCCTGGAGAATAATTGATGCCACTCTAGGAATAGAAAAGACTAATTTCAGGGGACCTGGGACTCAGATATATTTGTCATGGAATAAAAATGAAGTGTTCAAGATGTAAAAAGAAAATTGTTGAAAAAAATAGAAATGGTGGTTTTCTGGCTCCTGTACAGGAAGCTGATAAGCACTGTTATCCTTCACATAATGGTGACTTAGTGCCAGGACGGAAGGTGCAAATAGGCTTCTGTCATAAGTACGAATAAGAGAAGGAAGCATGAGCTTGCCTGTATAATTGTGCAGTGAATATGAAACTGAAGTTGGAGTCTTAATACACAGAGAGAAAAATCTGCAGTAAGCCTCTTTGAATTAGTTCTATTTTATGTGTCTGAGTATTATGCCTGCATGTATATAAACACACTAATGTCATGCAGTGATATCAGAGGTCAGAATAGGGCATTGCATCTCCTGGAATTGGGGCTATAGACAGTTGTAAATTGGGTGCTGGGGTTTGAACCCAAGTCTTCTGCAAGAGCAGTTAGTTCTCTTAACCACTGACTAATCTCTCCAGTCATACAATATACATTTTTAAAGTTAATTTTTATTGAGTGCATTTCATACAACATTTCTCAATCAAAGCTAGACACATTTCCCCCATCCATACCCAACCCTTACATCCCCCGCACTCCCACCCCCCGCCAGAGCTCATGGACTCTGTCTGTCATACATGGTAAGTCCTGTCTTGAATCTTTTGGTCAGTCTTTTATAACCTTTTTGATGAACAAGTTTATAAATTTACTGTTTTGGTCAGTTTTTTAATTATGTTTTTCTCTATCTTTTTTTGTTCCCTTTATTTTTATATTATTCCAAAATATGCATATATATACTTGACACATAAATCAAAATTACAAATTCTGAAAATAAACTATAGGTTAATTCCTAACACATTTAGAGATTCATGTTTTAACTGTAAAGTTGCATTCAGGTAAAAAGAATATGAATACATATCTTCCATTCATATATAGTAATTACAATGTGTGAATACAAGTGGTAGGACAATTCTAGAGCCCATTAAGAGATTCATATTGGAATAGCACAGTTGCTTTCAGATAAGATGAATTATGATAATAAAGTTGCTCAGTTTGCCTCCCAACCGGGATTTGGTGTTAGCATCCACAAATAAGGGAAACCATTCACCTTGTTTCCCCCCTGGGACTGTTACTTCACTTAGCATAATGGCTTCAAGCTCCATCCATTTACCAGCAAAGCTCATGATGTCATCTTTCTTAGAAATCCATTGTGTAGATTTACCACATTTTTGTTATCCAGTCATCAGTTGAGGGGCATTTGTGTTGGTTCCAGCTATTTGCTATTGTGAGGAGAGCTGCAATAAACATAGCTGTGAATGTATCTTTGTGCTAGGATGTGTCTTGTAGGTATATACCCAGGAGTGGTATGGCTGGGTAGGGTGGTAGGGTCATTTTGAGTATTTTAAGGGTTCTCCACACTGCTTTCCACAGTGGTTGTACCAGTTTACATTCCCACCAGCAGTGGATGAGTGTTCCCCTTTCCCCACAAACTCTCCAGCATTTGGTGTCTTTTGTTTTCTTGATCTTGGCTAGTCTTATTGGAGTGAGATGATCCTTAGTGTGGTTTTAATTTGCATTTCCCTGATTATTAATGCTGTTGAACACTTTTTAAGATGTTTCTCAGCCATCTTTCCTTCCTTATTGATGAAGTCTCTGTTCATCTCTTTACTCCATCTTTTGAGTAATAGGTCATTTGTTTTCTTACTTCTTTGATTTTTAAATAGTTTATATATTCTGGATGTTAATGCTCTGTCAGATATATCACTGGTGAAGGTTTCCTCCCACTCTGTGGGTTTTCTCTTCACTTCCTTGATTGTTTCTTTAGTTGTACAAAAGCTTTTGAGTTTGATGAGGTCCCACTTGTCAGCTGTTGTCCTTATTTCCAGTGTAGCTGCTATTTGATTAAGAAAGTCTTTTCCTACACCTATGTCTTGTAGGTTGCTGCAGACTTTTTCTTCTATCACCTTCAGGGTTTCAGGTTTCAGCTTGAGATCTTTGATCCACTTGGAATTTATTTTTATACAGGGCAAGAGGTAGGGGTTTAATTTTGTTTTTCTACAAATGGTGATCCAGTTTTGTCAACACCGTTTGCCAAAGATGCTATCTTTCCTCCATTGAGCTTTTTTGGGTCCTTTGTCAAATATGAGATGGCTGAAGTTATATGAGCTCAAGTTTGGATCTTTAATTTTGTTTCATTGGCCAATGGTTCTTTTTTTTTGTCAATACCAGGCTGTCTTTATGACTATAGCCCTATAATATAGCTTGAAGTCTGGTAATGTAATCCTCCCTGTATTACACTTTTCACTTAGGGTTGCTTTAGCTATTAATGGTCTTTTTTTTTCATATGAACTTAAGGTTTTCTTTTCTAAGTCTGTGAAAAAGCTCATGGGGATTTTGATTTGGATTGCATTGAATCTGTGTATTAAATTGAGAAGAATGGATATTTTTACTATATTAATTTTTCCTATCCACAAGCATGGGAGGTCTTTCCTTCTTTTGATGTCATTTTCAATCTCCATCTTCGGGTTTTCAAAATTTTGGTTGTAAAGGTCTTTGGTGCCTTTGGTTAGGTTTATTCCTGGATATTTTATTTATTTTGAGGCTATTGTGATTGGAAAGTTCTCCTTATATTCCTTCTCCAGTTGCTTATTGTTGATGTAAAGAAAGGCTACTGATTTTTCTAAGGTTATTTTGTATCCTGCCACTTTACTGAACCTTTTAATTGTTTCTAAGTGTTTTCTGGTGGAATTTTTAGCATTCCTTAGGTAAACTATCATATGATCTGCAAAAAGGGATAGCTTTACTTCCTCTTTTCCAATTAGTACTCCTGTAATTTCGCTCTCTTGCCTTATTTCCCTAGCAAGCATTTCAAGCACTATATTGAAGAGGAGTGGTGATAGTGGACAGCCTTGCCATGTTCCTGCCTTTAAGGGGAATGCTTCCAACTTTACTCCATTTAGGATGATGTTGGCTGTGGGTTTCTTTTGTATGGCTTTGATTACATTGAGGAATGATTCCTCCAGTCCAATTCCCTCTAGGACTTTAAGCTGGATTTTGTCAAAAGCTTTTTCTGCATCAATTGAGATGATCCTGCGGTTTTTGTCTTTCAGTCCACTTATTTGTTTTATGTTATTTATTGATTTACATATGTTGAACGATCCCTGCATCTCTGGTATGAATCCAACCTGGTCCTGATGGATGATCTTTTTGATGTGGGTCTGTATGTGATTTGCAAGTATTCTGTTGAGAATTTTTGCATCTGTGTTCATTAATGATGTGGGTCTATAGTTTTTTTTTTTCTTCTTGTTTGTATCTTTACCTGGTTTTGGTATTAGAGTGATGCTCGCTCCATATAATGAATTGGGAACAATACTATGCAGCAAATGGACCTCACAGATATCTACAGAATATTCCATCCAAAACCAGACAATATACTTTCTACTCAGTGCCCTAGGGAACATTCTCCAAAATTGACCACATACTGGGACACAAAAGAAATGTCAACAAATACAAGAGGATTGAAATTACTCCATGCATTCTATCAGACCACAGTGCAATAAAACTCAATATTAACACCAGGGTAAAGCCTACTAACTGTAAGAACACATGGAGACTAATCAACACAATCCTGAACAATGAGTGTGTCCCAGAAGAAATAAAGAATGAAATAAAAGCATTCCTGGAACTAAATGAAAATGACAATACAACACAACAAAACCTGTGGGATACATTAAAGTCAGTCCTAATAGGGAAATTTATAGTCCTAAATGCCCACATTAAAAATAACAGAAAGAGAACAAATAAAGGATCTAACCCTGCAGCTAAAACCACTTGAGAGACAACAACAAATGATCCCTAAACCCAACAGACAGGAAGAAATAACAAAAATCAGAGGAGAAATCAATGAAACAAAAACAAAGAAAACAAAACAAAAAAATCAATGAATCTAAAAGCTGATTCTTTGAAAAGATAAACAAAAAAGACAGACCTCTAGCCCAGTTAACCAAAAGAAAGAGCAACTCCAAATCAACAGCATTCATGGTGAAAGGGGAAACATCACAACAGATAAAGAAAAGATCCAGACAATCATACTAGAATACTTAAAAAATGTATAGGCTGATAAATTTTAAAACCTAAGAAAAATGGATGAATATCTGAAATCCTGGGATTCGCCAAAGCTTCACCAAGAAGAGATTGACACCTTAAACAGACCCATAATACTTGAGGAAATTGAAAATGTGATAAAAAGCCTCCCAACTTAAAAAAGCCCAGGCTCAGATGGTTTCACATCAGAATTCTATAAAACATTTAAAGGGGTCTTAAAACCATTACTCCTCAAACTTTTCAGAAGCAATACACATTTTTAAGGGCTGATAACTTCCACTGAAGGAAAGGAAAGCACTCTGGCAGTCATCAAGTAGATAAGGAATAGTAGAACCCAGGCACTTTAGACAATCAGATGGACTGAAGAGTGAGGTGTGGAAGAAAAGCTATCAAGAGTTGTAGCCTAACTTTGAAGGGAATCAATGATAAAGTGTAGAAAGTTGATGATGGAGTGCCATGTCATGCTGATTCAAATTAGCTAAGCCCAGTGGCTGTTTTAGCTTGAACTGTCAATTCAGCACACCCTACAGCCATTTGAGAGGGAAGCCTTGATTAAGGAATTTCCTATATCAGATTGACCTGTTGGCATGTCTATGGGGGGATTATCTTGATTGTTAATTGACGTAGGAGGGCCCAGCCCACTGTGTGGTGCCATTTCCTGGGCAGGTGGTCCCAAGCTGTGTAAGAAAGCTACCTAAGCATGAGCCAGCTAGCAAGCCATTTTTCTCCATGGTTTCTGCTTGAGTTCTTGCTTGAGTTCCAGCCTTCACGTCCCTCAGTGATGGACTATAACCCTCACTGCAATAAGCTGAATGTAATGAGATGAAATAAATCATTTCCTGCCCGAAGTTTCTTTTGGTCAGAATGTTTACACAAACCAATAGAAGACAATTAGGAGAGTGACTTCAAGCTTATTCATATCTTTATGCAACTATTATCATCTACTTTTGTTCTAAGTGTTCTCATCTTTCTAAACCCAACTGTTTCAAGTTAGCATATTGCTTATAATCCTCAACCACTGTAAAACAATTCAAATATAGTAAAAATTAAAGAGGTATTAAATTATTTAAAATGTCTTTTAAAAATTTTTATTGTAATTTATTTATTTAGTTAGTTATTTAGTTATTTATGTGTATGAATGTACTGTCTGCATGTAGGTTTGTGCACCCATGTCATGCAACATCGCAAAGAAGAATGCTTACAGAGACATGAACCAAGCTCCAGGAATGTAGACAATTGCTTCTGGTCTGATAATGTATGGGTATTAAAATATTTGATGAATTTGTTTCATGTTTTTGTTGCACTATCTTTTCTGCATTGATTTTACCTCAATGTGTATGAGCAATATAGAGTAACAACTTCTCATACTATGTAGAAATTAAAGGAAGGCATCTTGTGCTAGGCCTTAATTAAAAAAAAAATCTAGGTGGCGATCAGCAAGAAAAGCTGGATGTGAAGTCAAATTCAGAGAAAACTTAGAGTCCATGGGCAAATTGAGATTCTCATGTCTTATCCCAGAGTTCCTCAAAAACAGACTGTAATTAGCTTAGACCTATTACTTCTTCAAGTTTCTACAGAATAATAAGATTTCTAAAAAAAAAAAAAAACGTCAAAATATCATGTGAAGTCTTCACACTTGCAGTAAAAATGTATCTATCCTTAGGAAGCAGGACTGAAGGGATCTCCAGAGTACAAGTGTTTTTGTAAAGGATCATTCTTAGGACATAAAGTGGAATCTATTTCTCACACCTGTTTGTCAGCAGTTAATCATGAACATGAGTCCTTATTCCTGCAGAAAAGACAGCTATTGAAGAAAGAAAACAAATTACCCACTCAATGGATGGAGCAAAGAGCTGAACAGAGACTTCACAAGTGAGGAATTAGAGATGGCTGAGAAACACCTTAAGAAGTGTTCAAAATTACTAATCATTAAGGAAATGCAAATCAAAACCACTTTAAGATATCATCTTACTCCAATAAGACTGGCTAGGATCAAGAAAACAAATGATACCAAGTGCTGGAGAGGTTGTGGGGAAAGGGGAACACTCATCCACTGCTGGTAGAAATGTAAACTTGTCAGCCACTATGGAAGAAGTGTGGAGAAACCCTTGGAAACTTGGATGAAACTTGCCACTCTGACCACAGCATACCACTCCTAGGCATGTTACCCACAAGACTCAATCTTATGCAGAAGATACATGCACAGTCACATGTTGATTTCATCTCTGTCACAAGACAGCGAGCTGTAACCAACCCAAAGCCCTCAAATGAGTGAGTTGGATAGAGAAAATTGTATACATTACACAATGGATTTCTATGCAACAGTAAAGAAATATGACATTCAGATGTTGCAAGTAAAATGGCTGAGCCTAGAAGACATCATGCTAGTGGAAGTAACACAGTCCCAGAAAACAACAAGAGGAATGGTAATCCTTATCTTGTGAATGCGGTCCAATTACCTAGTTTGTAAGTATTTCCTAGTGCACAGCCCCTTGAGCTTCTTTGTCCAGAGCAGTTGGGTGTGATGCATATAGGAAACAACAACAACAACAAGGACTGACGATGGGGCAAAAGAATGACTGAGACAGTTAACTCTGCATCAAACAGTCAAACTTCCACATGGAGAATAGTAAGAAAGACTGAGAAAGAGAAAAATGAAAACATGTGTTGGCAGAATGCATGAGTCTCTGGTGGGTGGGAGGATAGGGTAGAGAGGACAAGGGCTAGATGATAATATAAAATGTATATATGAGATAGAGTATATTTTATAATATATATATAAATATATATCATATCAAATATCATGATGGAAAAGACAACTATTAATCATCACATCCCTGCTACAGCAGAATCAATATGTTTTGTAGAAATCTTCACAAACGCCATGCCCAATAAAACTAATCCCAGATCACATGAAGGCTGCCCATTCATAGTCATCCAGGTGATGTGTATCCTATTATGCTCTAACACATTTAATGCCATTTTACTCAGTGATTGGCTTAGAAATGTATTTTGATGTATTCAGTAGCAATGTTATTTGCATTCTTTCTCTAGAGAGGAATGCTGTAGGCTGGCTCTGTAAAAATAGCCAGTTTAGAAGGAAGAAGCCACATGGTTGATGCCAGGGATGCTTTCTATAATGATTTCATTTTCACCAAACTAAGATCTGATAATACAAGTGTTTCTTATATAATAGTCAGAAGCTCGGGGCTTCAGTTTTAACACTACATCTACAGATGTATAAATTTTATAATCTTGTTAATTTTTTTCTTGAATTTGTGTGTATTTCATACAGAACATCGTAATCATCTTTATATCCCCTTTATCACTGGCACAAAGCGCCCCACCCCCACTGGAATTCACATATTCTAAAATTTGTGTTAAGGTTTATCATATCATGTTAGTGTTCCCAGAAGTCCCTCAGTGCAAATTAATGCACCGAGGTCTATCAGCCTAACTAGAGTACCTCCCTCTAAGAAGATTAGCTTTTCCTCACCCGGCAGTAATCAGATGGTCCTGTTGCCCATTTCTATAGTCCTGTGCTGTTCCCCTCACACACACCCCTGCCCTTGGACATGTTGAAACCATTGCTGTAAGTTCATATAACCAAGGTTACGGGAGCCTCATTTTTAAAATTATTGGGAAGAGAAACATTTGATAATTTGTTTTTAATTTTTCATGTTTACATAATGTCTTACTATAATATGTGCCTTAAATATTTGGAAATTTAGTGAGAAATTAAGAAAAATGAATATATACTGGTTATTACTTGAGATTGGAACTTACCAGACATGATTTATCAAATTGAAATCAAGTAAACAATAAATTATAGAGAATAATGTTCAGATTATAGTAATAAAGACATGAAAAGTGACAATTTTTTTTATTTAAGTCAATGACTGTACACTCCTAACTATTCCAAGACTAATATTGACTTCTAGAATAATTTACTATCTGCTTTAAGGGATGATATTATATCTGAAATTAATGTGATTTTTTGTTTTATTGTTCATTGCATAATTTATTTCCTAGATTAGAATTTGAATTCATTGTTTTATAATGATATTCCATATGGAATAAGGAAATCAGAAAATTAAGAAAGATTTAAAGAGAATCCGCAACATTTATAATGTTTTTAAGTGTAGGTTAAGTATATTTTACTATAGACATTAGATTTATCAGTTATCGTTAACATCATAAATTTCTTGAGGAGCCTTTGAAGAATGGTGACCTTGACCCTCGCTGGATCCCCTTTATATAACACAATCAGTCATCCACTTAGCTTGTTAGTTAGTCACCTTGTCAACTAATTCATTTATGTTTCTTGCTAAAATTTCAAGCAAATTTTAATCTAAGAATGTACAAAGTTCCTCTCTGTCATAACTAAATGGTTAAGTTCCTAATATAGACTTATAGATGGAAGAAAACAGACTCAGTTGGTAACTGAGAAATTGGTATGTGAGGATAAAATGCCTATTCATAAGTAGGTAAAACCTAGGCTGCTTTATCAACCTATCTATGCCATTCTAGGATGTATATTCTTAGGCAAGTAGAAGACCACACTGTAAAATATCAGATCTGAAACTAACTCCAGGTAACAAAGTATTATATGTGTTCTATCAAACATAGTTCTTTTTAAAATTTATTTTATTTTATTTTATTTTTATTTATTTATGTGTATGAATGTACTGTCTGCATGTAGGTTTATGCACCCATGTCATGCAATACCACAGAGGTCAGAAGAGGGTGTCGGATTCCCCTGGAACTGTCTTTTTTAACTTAGCAGTTAACATAGTATGAAGAAATAGCCTGGAATAATCACAGAAAAATGTAAAACATGAAACATAATGCATACCTCTTTTGCAGTTTGATATGAGGCCAGAAGCAAGAGTTTATACTAAATGTTTGTAAAATGCAACTTGCAATGTTATTTGACTTTTATCCCTAAGCAAACCAAGATGTGAAATTTTATAATGCTTTTTGACAATTTTATAAAAATGAGCTGCCATGCTTAATTGATGAGAAGCCTCTTCATCTGCCACCTCTATGACTTTGCTGTAAGTTATTGATACTGAGTTCACAGCCCCTATCCATCAGATCTTTGACTGCATCTGTGTTATTAACCTTTGGGTTCATCTGAGAGTGTCATTGCCTTGACTAACTGGCTGTCTTGTCAGCTTGACGGCTGGGCTTCCCCTGTTGCCTTTCACTTTGTCCCCCAAGATCTTCTGAACAGATGGAGATTAAGTGATGTAGCAAATTACATTGTAATTCTTAGGTTGCTCAACTTTTCACCTGAAAAAATGCCAGGGAGTCATAAAATTCTGAAGGATATGAATACTTGACTAACTCAGAAAATAGAATTCAGAGGTCTTTGATCATTAGAGACCAAGGTTTTAATTTCAGCTCCAACTTTTTGATTTTTGCAAATATTGAAACTCTCTGGCCCTTTATTTTTAAAGAAAGGTAATTTATGGTAGAGGTAATGAATTTTCGTCTACAATTCGTTCTTATTCATTTGTTTTTGAAAAAGAGTTTCACCTGCTGGCATGGATTGACTTTTTTTTTTCTTTAGAAGTGTTAAGGAAATAAACTACTGTGGAATAAATAAATGTGTATATTTCGTATGACTACAGGAAGAGACTGTAGAATGAATGGCTCCAAAGTTTATGTTACATTAGGTTCACATTAAATCCAGTAAGTCCAACTCAGCCAAATCCACTGTATGCATTCTTGTTTTAGTAGACATATACTTTAATAGACAGGGGCTGCATTTGTTAGTCTGTCTTGTTCCAAGAAAGATCATCTGAGTTATTTCTGGCTAAGCAAAGAAGGCAGGTATTATATGCAAGTTTCAGATTATATTCTTTAAACATGTGTGCTCCTTTTCTAAGCCTAGGGAACAACCTGCGGAAGAGGGGGCGTGGTAGAATGTAAGGGCTGCGATTGGGGTGAATGGTGAAACTACAGCAATGTAGTCTGGACACTCATTTGATCAACTTGATTGAACAAACAACCTGTCACCCCCCACTGGATGGTGGGGCTGTAGGTGTTTGGGCACAACAGCCTGCAGATAGGTTTTGCATGAAGGATGCTTGTACTCATGGATTATCACTTATAGCTAAAAATGAAAAAAAAAAAAACTGAGAGAAAGATGCAGGACAGTTATGGCAGAATGCATGATCTGGGATGGGGTGGGGGTGGGGGGGGAGGGAAAGGGAAATAAGCCTGAACTGAATTGGAAAAATGTATGAAATGCACAAAGCATCAATAAAAACTAATTTAAAAAAAAAAACATCTCACTTCTTTATTTTCTTGTTTTGTTTTCACTGCCTGTGTAATGGGAATAACTTAACCATGAGAAATGGTACAGTCTTGGTCTCAGAGACGGAAACTCTGCCATCTCTCTGGAGAACATTTTTGCAATCTACTGATTTATTTAAATATTCCTAAATATAAAAGCCTATAAGTTTTTAAAGTCATTGTATATTTATGCTTGTTTGCTCAAATAGTTTACCCTGTGTATATAAAATATAAATATATATTATCATAGTATTTCTGTAAAGGTTGAATGATATATAAATGGTCAGCATGTATTATTTAGCAAATATTAGTTCCCATACACACTGAATTCTTAAATTATCTAATTTCTTTGAGCACATAGGTAATTCAAAAATCAACAAAGAGATAGAAAGCTAATGCTGATTATTTAAGACTATTTCATTCTTTAACAATAAATATTTCACTATATTTCAGAAATATAGGGCAAACTATTACCTGGTCTCATTCCATTTATCTCTATTTTATGCATTGGGAATTATTTTACAATAGATAGAAATCATAGTGTGTATGATGGACCCTCCACACTTAGTGAAGTCATTATTCCTCTTGTCCTGTCATACTCTGAATTAGGTGAAATGACCTTTCAGCTCATAAGAAGCCATCTGTTTATCTTCCTGTTTTTCTGAACTCCTGTGCCACTTCTGCACACTCTTGCCGTGTGTTCTGAATGGCATCCACTGGAATGTTACTGAACTCATACTACTCAAAGTCTATATGATGAGAGTGGAATGTTTTTCTTCATTTTGCTTTAAGTATTTTTATTGTGAAAATTGAAGCTGTTGTCATATTTCTCTGCTATCACATAAAGATAGAATTTTGATAATTTGGGAGTGGTGGCGATGTTGGAGGAGTTGGAGGAGTGAGAGGGAGGAATGGAAATTATTTGAATACAGTCATCATATGAAATTCTCAAAAATTAATGAATTATTCTATTTATATTTGTTCAAAATAGATAAGTTTCATTCTAATGTTTCTTGTCATTTTTCTCAATAAAAGTCATTTATGGTGATCTTAGGCATGCCTCGTTCAACTATTATGAAAATAATTCTTGAATGAAGATGATTTTTGATGAAAAGTCACATAATTTCCACTGACACTTTTGTAAAAAATATCAATATGTTTAAGTGCATTGCCACCTCAAATTCCAAAGCCCACTGAAAAATACACATGTAAAGTATGTAAATGAGTGTATGTGTATAGCTCAAGACTATAAAAAATAGACATTAACAATCTGGAAAAACCTCCTTATGAGTTGTTAGACTAGTCCAAGAGGCTCCAAATATAACTCTGTCTATTACCACAGCGCTTAATTGCCTCCCTCCCAGAAATTAAATGTGAGACCCTTTTGCTGAAGACAGGGCATAATTTGGACATAGGTCATGGAACAATGGAGAGGGAAATTAACTAAAAATGTCTTCCCTGAAAACTATCTCTGAAAGTATCAGAGGATATTTTACAAGTATCCAAGGGAGAAAACCAATCAATGATCTCACCCACCTGTAGTACAGCATAATAAACACAACAATGAATGGCTCAGCAAATTATCTCTATGGGTCTAATAGTGGTAGTTATATCTTGAGTATATTCAGTTCAACTGAAATTATAGGTGACTCAATGAAAAGCAACTCATGTGTGGTACTCTATACATAGCCAAATACAGATGACTGGAGAGGTCATAGATATTGGAGTGAAATCTACTTGTGTCACAAACCTAGACCAAAGCAATTTCTTACTGCAGTCCAAATGCATACCCTTATATTTACAGGCAAGTATATATTATACCATTCATCAAAATTGTCCTTTGTTTGCAACATCTGGAGACTATTAGAGTCTCACAACTGGTCAAATACAAATAAGAAGTGCCTCTGAAGTGTTTATCCCTAAGTGACCCATTTACAATGCAATCTCTACACCTAATGATCTGGAAACAGCATAAGAGGAGGCAGAGAGAATATTCATACATCTGTCAACCCTTACCTGTGAAGCATCCTCATGCGACAGATGGTTATTAACCCAGAAATCTACAACTGGCCAAAATGCAGAGAATAAGAGACTACAGAGGGTTTCATCCAAGGTAGTACACTTATATCTTCCAGCCAGGGCTCAAGGACCATTGTGGAAGAGGCCATCAAATGATTGTAACAGCCAGGGGTTGTCTGTCACCAAATGGAAACAAAGTACCAGGCAGCTGGGATGTTGCTCTTGAGATCTTACAGCAATGGTGACAATATGATCAGGACCTGTACAAGCTCAGGCCAAACAAAAACTAATCATTTGGAAAACAGGTAATAATCCCTAGCCTTAGCTGAGGAACTATGGGAAACTGGTGATTATCAAGAGATGGAAAGTTGGTTTATTTTAAGGGAGCAATAGGTTGACCAGGAACCAGAGGATGGACTCACATCAAGGGACATCTAGAGATACAAATGTGGCTAGATAGGCCTTAACATATATGTCAGATTACATGAAATCTGGTGTGGGATTAATGTGGAATGCAGATAGTGGAGGATGTCTAAATATGATTGGAAATATTTTTTAAATAGTATAAGGGTGTATACTCCATCATAATTCACAGTTTAAAATATATTATACTAGATCAGAAGAGAGTAAAATATGTTGGATATGTACACATGTTCTATCACTGGAAATATAATCCTTGACTTGGATATGCAGAATAGTTCCTATAGTTTCAGATATGATTTTCTCAACTTGGCATAAGGCGACCAGTTGTCAGCAGTTTATGAACTGCAAGTACTGTTATAAGTAAATAGAAGTAATACTTTATACCTGTCAGTAATTGCTGACTGCAAAAATGTTTTAGCTTTGGTCATTACTAAACTCTATCTCACTAAGCAGGATAAAACAGTTGAGTCCACAAGACTTATCCCCTGTCTCTATGAAGCAGGTGTGATAAGTAATGCCAAAAATAAGCCTCCTTGCATCTAATGGGATAATCACTGGGGAGAAGCAAAGTATGCATTGGACCCAACCATCTGATCACAAAATAGTTACCAAAACACAACAGATGATGCTTTCTGATCAGAACCTCATTTTTTTTTGTCATTGCAGAAAACAGCTCTTAGGACATGACTAAAGTCAACAATTCTGGGTTTTCTCCATTCAGCTAAGTGAAAAGACATATATAGTGAATCAATGATCAACATGTTTAATTAATCACTCCATTTTCAAAAACAGGAACCTAAATTACTGCACTTTACACTACTGGAATCAAGACTGGGGTTATTGCATAGATGATTCACAGACCCAGAAAAATTCCATTTTGTATTGGTATTTCTATGTATTTATGGGGTGTTATTTCTATTAGTATGTATACTTGAATCCGAAAAACCTGATATATGTCGATCAACTTTCCTCCCACTTTCTAGTTCTCTAACTCAAATTCTCTCATAGTCTGTTGCACTTGATAAGCCCTCTGACCTTCTTTTTGGCATCAATATAATCCTAATATTACCATATTATACCCATGTATGCCTCAAATAATATACCTACAATAATAGATTACTATATATATAAAACAACAGTGCTTCATTACTTGAGTGTATATATAGTTTTAGAAAGAAAAATGTAGTATTTTACCAATTAGTATCTTTTATTAAGTAGTAAATTGATTAATTTAATGAACTCTCAACCCTTGCATGAGAAACTTTGTAACGGTGTGAATTCAAATGGGAAGTACATTTAAAAATCTCTGCTGCATACTGAAGTAAGATGTTATCTTAGGTAAAGTACTTATGTAAGTGCTAAAATGCAAGCTCAATTAGAAGTTTCTACAGAACACACATGTGACAGACATTGTATAATTATTCAGACAGGTTTGACAGACGTTGCTCAAAAGTTAAGGAAGTGAACCTGTCATTTCAAGGAAAGCACTGACACTATTGGCTGCAGAGATAAATTTCAAGCTTTCAAGGAAAAATTAGAATTTTGAAAAGCATATGCTTCCTACCATGAAGTTGACAGTTTCCTAATACTCGTATAATATATTGATGAAAACAACAGAACTGTTAACAAATGAATAATGAAGTGTGTGGGTTTCTAGAAGCTCTGTTTAGCTCAGTAAATCAATACTTGCCAAATAACCAATAGGTGATGTTCCAAAATGAAATATAAGTAAAAAGAAAATTAATCATATAATACCTCAATGGATTTTATAATTGTGAATTTTAATGTTTGTTATTACTTGCTCTGTTTATATTTCTTGAATTATGTTTCTCTACTCCAGTCAACTCTAAATTAGCTGTCAATCATCACATTTTCAAAGAATGTGAAATATCTAAAATTATACAACTCCATTGTTTCTGTGTAAAATCAGATTTTCTTTGTGCTCAAGCCAAACAAACATGTTAAAACACTTTGAATGCAGAAGCAAACATAATGATCTATACGTTAAAGAGATTTCAAAAATACAAATGACATTTTTCTCTTAGTATTTCATATATATATATGAATTTCATATATATATATATATAAATATATATATATAAAGAATGTAATTTATATACTCCAGAACATTTTTGAATTAAAGTGCTTATATTAAAATGAAGGGCCCCACCCTCGTCCTGCAAGCCTTGGATACAGGTAGTCACCTAGTTTTCCACCTTAGACCTCTGTCCTATGTCCCTCAGGAAAGTTGCTAAACACACTAGCACAGATCACAGAACCCCATCAGTGATCGTCCCCCTCTCAGAAACTCTCTGGCACCCACCTGCTACTCAGAACAGTCACAGGGAGGATTTTGGTAAGTTAGACCCCGCCCACCAGTCACCCTATTCAGTCCTTCCCCCTACATCAGCACCCTGTTCTCAGCCAGAATGGAATCCCCACAGACACCAATCCCTTCCCTGGTCCACTCCCTTTCCCTGAGTCACCAGACACCCCCCATCTCCGCCCCACCCCTGCACAGACTGCTCAGTCTCCACATTCCAGGTATTCCAAATCCCATCTCTCTTGACTCACCTTACCAGCCAGACAGGTTCACCCATCTAGGAAGCTGGTAAGTCAAAACCCACTTTTCCTTTCCTCAAAACACCCCCCACCCTCATCCTGAGTCACCAACACCCTAATATAAACGCTAAGCACCATCTCACTAATTCCAAACCCCATCTTACTTGACTCTTGATCTGCTGGAAAGTCATGCCTACCTAGGACACTGAACGAAGTAACCAAGCTATACTAACAATACAGATATATCAAAACTCAATTAAACAAAAGCCAAACAGAAATATCTACTGGTCAGATAACCAATAAAGAAAATCCATACGCCCAACAGCAGTGCCAAAACACAAATGTAATGAAAAACCAAGAGAATATGTCCCTGACAAAATCCACCCCCCTTCAGAAGGGCACTATAGTGAAAACCATTCTGAGGAACAGCTGGACTCAGAATTTAAAAGAACAATTATAGCCATGTTCAAAGAATTTAAAGAAAACAAACCACTCAAATAACTTATGCAAATTCAGGAATATACAAATATGAGACTTAATGAAATATAAAAATCAATTTATTACTTGAAAACTGAATTCACCAAAGAGTTAGCAATAATGACAAAAACCCAAACAGAAATCTGAATGAATTTGAAGAACCCAATAAGCTAATTGGAAATAACAGCAGAGAGCCTCACATACAGATGACAAAGTTGAAGATCTGGAGTCCTTAAGCAAAGACTATGTAAAATTAAGAAAACAAAACACAAAAGAATGGAATATGCATGAAATTTTGGAAAACATGAGAAGACCAAATTTAAGAATTATAGGCTTATAGGAAGGAGAAGAATCTCAGGCCAATGGTATTGAATAGATCTTCAACATGATTATAGAAGAAAATTTCCCCAAATTAAGGAAAGTTTACCTATAGAGATTCAAGAAGCACATAGAACACCAACTAGACCTGATCAGAACAGAAAAATCACCATGGCATGTCATAGTAAGAAATTAAATACACAAAACAAAGAGAGGGTGCTGAAGGCTGATAGAGAAAAAACAAATTACATATATAGGAAAACTCATTGGAATCAGAGATGACATCTCAATGCAAATTATGAAAGCCAGAGGAGCCTGGATCAAAGTATTTCCAGCTCTAAATGATCTTGAACATTTGGGGATGCCCAAATACTCTATCCAGAAAAGCTATGCATGAAGGTTGAAAGAGAACCAAAAAAAAAATTATCATGACATGAAAAAGCTGAAAAAATTTATGTCTACCAATCCATCCCTACAGAGAATACTTGATACAATACAAAGAACTGAAGACATGGGGCTGGAGAGATGGCCCAGCAGTTGAGAGTGCTGACCGCTCTTGCAGAGGACCTGGGTTTGATCCCCAGCACCCACGTGGTGGCTGAAAACCATCTTTAACTCCAGTTACAGGGAATCCAACACCCTCTTCTGACCTCCATGGCATTGTATGACATGGGTGCACAAAGCTACATCCAGACAGTACATTCATACACATACAAAAATAATAATAATAAAAAAACAAAGAACTGAAGACATGAATGAAGATACTCAAAGAGTTACAGACAGAAAACAAAGGAGGGAATAATAATGGAAACTGAAAATAGTTCCACAGAATTAAAGAAATTAAATTGACAGTTCCCCATACGCACCTTTCAATATTATCAATGGCCTCGACTCTCCTGTCAAAAGACACAGACTAACAGAATGGATCAAAAAAAGAAAACCCATCTTTTTGTTGTCTTCAAGAGACTCATCTCATCTTAAAGGATATACTACTCTATTCTAGGGTGAATGGATGGAAAAAATATTTCAAGCAAATGGCTCTAAATTGCAAGCAGGTGTTGCAGTTCTAACATATGACAAAATAGACTTCAAATTAAAACTAGTCAGAAGAGATAAAGAGGGTCACTTACTTCTACTCAAAGGATCAAATGACCATGTAGATGATTGCAATTAAGAATGAAATAAAAGTATTCCTAGCTAGGTGTGGTGGCGCACACCTTTAATCCTAGCACTTGGGAGGCAGAAGCAGGCAAATCTTTGTGAGTTCAAGGCCAGCCTGGTCTATAGAGTGAGTTCCCGGACAGCTGGCACTATGGGGAGACCCTGTCTCAAAAAGACCAAAAAAAAAAAAAAAGAATGAAATAAAAGTATTCCTGAACTAAAGAAAAACAAGAATACAATGCAACGAAACCTCTGGTACACATTAAAAACAGTCCTAAGAGAGAAATGTATAGCTTTTAATGCCTAAACTAAAAAAGAACACATATAAAAGACTAAACAGCAGAACTCAACTCTGGACAGGCAAGAAAAATGAACCCCAAACCTAGCAGACAAGAAGAAATAACAAAAATCATAGGATAAATTAATGAAATAGAAACAAAGAAATAAAACAAAAATAGTGACTCTGAGAGATGGTTATTTGAAAGGCTAAACAAGATAGGCAGAACCTTGGCACAGCTAACGAAAATGAAGAAAGAGCAAATCCAAATGAATAAAATCAAAGACAAAATGAGAAGCATCACAACAGAGACCAAAAAAAAAAATAAAATCCAGAATATTGTAAGGGAATACCTCAAAAATCTATACTCCATTAAAATTGAAAACCTAAACAAAATGGATGAAATTCTAGAGACATGGCACCACCAAATTTAGACTAAGATGTCAACAGCTTAAACAGACCCATAGCAAAGGAGGAAATTAAAACAGTAATATGAAACATCCTAAATACAAAAAGCCCAGGCCCAGGTTGTTTTATAACAGAATTCTACCAGACATTCAAAGAAGATCTACAACCAATACTGCTCAATCTATTTAAAAAGATACAAAGACCAGGAGAACATGCAAACTCCTTCTATGAAGCCAGCATTACTTTAAGACCAAAACCAGGTAAAGATACAACAAAGAAAGAAAACTATAGGCCCATATCCTTAATGACCATAGATGCAAAGATACTCAACAAAATACTTGAAAACTGCATATAGATACACAACAAAGACATCAACCACCATGATCAGGTAGACTTTATTCAGGAGATGCAGATATGGTTCAATATGCATAAGTCAATAAATGTCTTAAAACATATAAATGGATTTGAAGACAAAAATTACATGGGGATATCAATAGATGCATAAAAGGCCTTTGACAAAATTCAACATGCATTCATGTTAAAAGTCCTAGAGGGAATAGGTCTGGATGTAACATACCTCAATATCATTAAAGCTATATATAACAAACCCACAGCCAACATCTAAATGGAGAAAAATTGGAAGCATTCTCATAAAATCAGGAGCCAGACAGGGTTGTCCTCTATCTCCACTCCTTTTCAATATAGTGCTTAAAACTTTTGTGAGAGCAATAATACAAGAGAAAGAAATTAAAGTCTGCTAATTATAAAAGAAGTTGGAAATCAGGGATTATCCCAAGACTACCTGAAGCACAGATAGGAGCTGGTTGCTTCAGCCAGGTGGATTGTTTGGTTTGATTCAATCTTCTTTGACTTGATTGACTTGTGTGGCTGTGGGGGCAGAGTTGTCCTAGCTGGTATGAAAGGTGGCCCTGTTGTCACTTTGAGAGTTGAGATCAGGGATTTCCCAAGACCACCTGAAGCACAGGTACCAGGGTCCAGGCTAAACAGGAAACCCCCACCCCTCCCCCAATCCATCCCAACAACCCCACCCCCCACCAACTGGGATTGCCTAAAGAGTTTCCAAGTGGATTCTTTGGAGAAACTTCAGAACAGAAAAGGAAGAGTGAGTTAGACTTCCAATAGAAAGCCTAAAACTTAGACAAGTCAACACTCCATAAGCAAGGAGAAAAGAAGAAAAAAAAAAATCAATCAAACAAACAACTAAGGCATCTGAAGGAGGCAAGCAAAGCAAGCCTTCAACACAGTGAAGAGGCGTTTGAGATTCACACTGGAATACAACCAAAGAGAAACCCACATGCCAGGGACACGAAGAAGAGACAACATGGGAATGGTGCAGGATAATTCCACACCAAGCTCTACCAACCCTGTGGAAGTTTCCTACAGTGGGATCCCCTTGGGGATGGCCCAGGACACACATATTAGAAGTACAATTGTGAACATACTTAAAGAAGTACAAGATTATAAAGAGCAAATCAAAGAATTAAGAAAAGAGAATGAAAAACTCAAGAAAGATGAGAGAGAGAGAATGACAAACACCAGAAGGAAGTAGAAACACTGAAAAGATCCCAAGCTGAAAAAGATAAGAAAACCAACCAGTGAAGCAAAGAGCTACAGGAAGATATCAAGAAGCTCCAAAAGGAAGTGGAAATACTAAATAAATAAGAAGAGGAAATGAAAAAGGAAATCAAACACTCATCCAATCAAGAGGAAAGGAATGGAAAAAGCCTCAGAAGTAGAATGGAGGAAGCAGAGCAAAGAATATCAGACCTGGAAGATAACACAGAACAACTAAAAACCTCAAGTAAAGATTATGAAAAATTTAAAAATACACAAAAGTGGAACAACCAGGAACTGTGGGACACTATGAAAAGATCATAGGAATAGAGAACGGAGAAAAATCACAAGAGAATGGTATTGATCAGATCTTTAACAAAATAATAGATGAAAATTTCCCCCAACTAAAAAAAAGACAAACCAATACAAATACAAGAAGCACATAGAACTCCAAACAGGCAAGATCAGAAAAGAAACTCTCCATGCCATATCATAGTTAAAACGCTAGATGCCCAAAACAAAGACAAAATTCTGAAAGCCACAAGAGAAAAACAAGTTACATATAAGGGGAAACCTATCAGAATTACAATGAACTTCTCAGTGCAAACTATGAAAGCAAGAAGAACATGGAGCAGGTTGGAGAGATAGCCTAGTGGTTAAGAGTACTGACTGCTCTTGCAGAGGTCCCGGGTTCGATCCCCAGCACCCACATGGTGGCTAAGAACCGTCTGTAACTCCAATTCCAGGAGAACTCCAATTCCAGGGAACCTGAGACCCTCTTCTTACCTCCACGGCATTGCACGACACAGGTGCACAAACGTACATGCAGACAGTACATTCATACACATACAAAAATAAATAAAATTATAAAGAAGAACGTGGAGCAAAGCATTCCCAGTGTTAAAGGACTACAGATGCCAACCCAGGTTACTATACCCAGCAAAAATGTCCATTATAGTTCAAGGAGAGAGAAAAATCTTCCATGACATAAACAAAATGAAAGAATACATGTCCGGAAAACCAACCCTTCAGAGAATACTTGAAGCAATTCAAAAGATGGAAGAAAGGAGCAACTATACCCAGACACCTAGAAAGAGAAATTAATAAAACCATAACTGCAGAAATAGAAACCTAGACCAAAAAACACAAATGGATAATAAGGTGAAAGGAAGCAACACACATCTCTAAGTTATAACCTTAAATATTAATGGACTAAACTCCCTAATCTGTAGTCAATCTTCCAGGCCTGCTGGGTAATTTTGGGGTCCAACCAAAGGAATGGGGGTGAGAGGCACAGAGTCAAAACACAGACCCTGGGAGTTGGGAAAATGCAGCCAGGCCTGCTGGGGAATTTTGGGGTCCAACCAAAGGAATGGGGGTGAGAGGCACAGACTCAAAACACAGACCCTGGGAGTTGGGAAAATGCAGCCAGGCCTGCTGGGTAATTTTGGGGTCCAACCAAAGGAATGGGGGAGAGAGGAACAGAGTCAAAACACAGACCCTGGGAGTTGGGAAAATGCAGACAGAGAGTGACCTGTCCTGGGTTCGTTTTATTGGGGGCAGGGTTAGGGGTAGGTACTCTTCCCATTCCTGCTCTCCTCTTGTCATCTTCTGATTGGCCCAGGTCTGCAACATTGCTCGTATGATCTCTCCTGCCTAAGGCAGGTTAGGTTGATGAGGGACAAGCTCTGTGCATGCATAATTCTCAGGATACTGGCTATACTACACCAATCAAAAGACATAGACTGGGGGATTGGATTAGGAAACAGAATCCATCAATATGCTGTCTATAAGAAATGCATCTTACCTTCAAGGATAGGCACCACCTTAAAGTGAAAGGATGCAAAAAAATATTCAAAGCAAATGGTACCAAAAAGAAAGCAGGTGTTCCTATCTTAATATCAGAAAAAATAGACTTCAAAGTAAAAGAAATGAGAAGAGACAAAGAAGGCCATTACATATTTTTTTAATTTTTATTTATTTTTATGTGTATGAATGTACTGTCTGCATGCACCCATGTCCTGCAATGCCACAGAGGTCAGAAGAGGGTGTCAGATTCCCCTAGAACTGGAGTTAAAGACGGTTCTCAGCCACCATGTGGCTGCTGGTGATCAAACCCGGGTCCTCTCCAAGAGCAGTCAGTACTCTTAACCACTAGGCAATCTCTCCAGCTCAAGCCATTACATTTTTATCAAAGGAAAAATGCACCATGAATATTTCACAATTATGAACATATATGCACCAAATTCTGTTGCACCAAACTTTATAAAGACAATTCTCCAAGACCACGAGGCACAGATTAACCCCAGTACACTCATAGTAGGGGACTTCAATACCCCACTGAGCCCTTTGGACAGGTCAACCAGACAAATAATAAACAGAGAGACATCTGAATTGAATAATACAATACACCAAACTGATCTCACAGACATCTACAGAATATTCCACCCTAATACCAGAGAACACACTTTCTACTCAGCACCCCAGGGAACATTTTCCAAAATCAACCACATACTGGGACACAGAAGATACCTCCACAAATACAAAAAATATTGAAATAATTTCATGCATTCTATCAGACCACAACACAGTAAAGCTCATTATAAACTCCAGGGTAAGCTCTACTATCTACAAGAACACAGGGAGACTAAACAACACATTCCTGAATAATGAATAGGTCAAGGAAGAGATAAAGAAAAAAATAAAAGCATTCCTGGAACTGAATGACAAAGATAATACAACACAACAAAATCTATGGGACATTTTTAAAGCAGTCCTAAGAGGGGAGTTTATAGCCCTGAGTGCCTACATTAAAAAATCAGAAAGAGCACATGTGAACAATCTAACACTGCAGCTAAAAACATTGAGACAAAACAGCAGATGAACCCTAAATGCAACAGACAGGAAGAAATAACAAAAATCGGAGCAGAAAACAATGAAATAAAAACAAAGAAAACAATACATAAAAATCAATGAATCCTGGGGCTGGAGAGATGGCCTAGCAGATAAGAGCACTGACCGCTCTTACAGAGGACCCGAGTTCGATCCCCAGCATCCACATGGTGGCCGAGAACCATCTGAAACTCCAATTCCAGGAGAGCTCCAGTTCCAGGGGAATCTGACACCATCTTCTGACCTCCGCAGCATTGCACGACACGGGTGCACAGACCTGCATGCAGACAGTACATTAATACACATACAAAAATAAAAAAAAGACTTTAGTATTGAATTTGGCTCTAGATAGAGAATTATCCTTTCACAGTTCCTATGCCTATCAGTCAATTAAAAAAGGGTAGTTATACCTGTTTTATAAGAAATTACCACTATAACAGTTGGCTCTAATTTACAGTTAGGGAATGATTTCAGTACCATCATGTTTTTCTTTTTCCTATA
>VZQC01013042.1:979038-1032395 GCA_009823505.1 Rhizomys pruinosus | reverse complement strand
GGAGGGAGAGGCAGGGGGATCTTTGTGAGTTCAAGGCCAGCCTGGTCTACAGAGTGAGTTCCAGGACAGCTGGGGCTACAGGGAGACCCTGTCTCAAAAAGACAAAAAAAAAAAAATAAAAAAGATGACATCATGAGCTTTGCAGGTAAATGGCTGGAGCTAGAAGATATAATGCTGAGTGAAATAACACAGTCCCAGAAAAACAAACGATGACTGGTATCCCTCATCTGTGGATGCTAGCACCGATTACCAAATTGTATGGCAAACTAAGCAACGTCAATGTGATTTGAAAACAACTGTGCTCTTATATTGTAGAATCCCTTAAAAATAAAAAAAAAAAATTAAAAAAGTCAAATTATCCCTCTTTGTAGATGGTATGGTATAATACATAAGAGATCCAGAAAATTTCACCAAAAACTGCTAGAAATGATTAATACTTTCTGTAAAGAGGCAGATTACAAAGTCAATTTACAAAAATCAACAGCGTTTCTCTATACCAACAACAATCAGTCAGAAAAGAGCATACAAGGAAACCCTCCCATTCACATTAACTTAAAAAAATAAAATACTTAGGAATAAACCTAACCCAAAACATTAATGATCTCTACAAAGAAAATGTCAAAACTTTAAAGAAAGACAGAGGGAGACACTAAGAGATGGAAAAATCTAAACTCTACCATGCTCCTGGATTGAAGAATCAATATTGTGAAAATGATCATTTTACCAAAAGCAGTCTGTACATTCAATGTAATTCCAATCAAAATACCCACAATATTCTTCACAGAATTAGAAAATTTCATCCAAAAATTCATATGACCCTGATAACCCTGATAAACAAGACAATTTTGAGCAAAAAGAATAATCCAGGGGCTTCACCATAGCAGATCATAGATTATATTACAGAGCTGTAGTTATAAAAACAGTGTGGCACTGGTACAATAATAGACACATGTATCAATAGAAGAGAATAGAAGACCCAAACATGAGTACGTACAATTTCAGCCACTTGATATTTGACAAAGTGGCCAAGAATCCACAATGGAAGAAAAAGCAGTATCTTCAACAAATGGTGATGGCAGAACTGGATCACCACTTGTAGAATAATGGAATTTAATTCTTATCTTTCTCCATGTGCAAAAGTGAAATCCAAGAGGATTAAAGACCTCAATGTAAAATCTGAAACCCCGAAACTGCTAGAAAAACACATATTTAGTACACTTCAACATGTAGGCATAGGAAAGGACTCTCTTATTGGGACATTTGGTGCAAAGATATTAAGGGATCATGGTGGGAGAGGAGGAGGAAAGAGTGTAAGAGTCAGGGCTGTTGCATGAACATAGAGAGGAAGTGACTTAAAATTTACCTTAAGCTTCACATGTAAACCTCTGGCAATGTAAGCATCAGACAAGGGACCAATACCAACTGGGACAAGGACTCAAAGTGGAGCAAGAGAAATGCATGGGGGGGGGGCTGAGCCTGGGCTGAAAATTGTAGTAGACTGAGTACTATTGGGTGAGGACGAGTATGCCTTGCCTAGGATTCCTAGATGTACTGACTGGACTCCAGGGGATCTACTTGCCCAGAAGGATGCCAGGGTTTGGGAGCTTGAATGGAAAAGGTTAAGTTTGGATGTTGTGATGCCTGGTTCTGATGGGAGATTGGGATTTGGAGGGGAATCCATTGTATGAGATGTACTGATGATCAAAATAAATAAATAAAGTGATGCCTGGGTTCTGATAAGAGATTGGACATGGAAGGGAATCCATTGTATGAGATGAACTCATGATCCAAATTAATAAATAAAATGAAAAATGAAATAGTCAAGTATTCTAACATTTCTTTTTGATTTATAGTGCAGTTAAGTTCATATAAAGTTCATACAAAGCACCATAGATTTCTACGTAGTTGTTACAATTCCAAAAAGTTTCTATTTGAAAATAACTGTTCTAAATTTTTAATCTTTATCTTAATTTTCATATTAGTGAAACATCATTTCTTATATAATGCTTCAATAATTCTTTGCTTTTACAAATCTTCTCTAAATTGCCCACAACTGGAGCATCTAATAAATATACAAATAGGTCACTAGGTACAAGAACCTGGAACTGGCAATGCAGCAGGAGTTGAGATAAAAGCAGCAGGAACGACAATCATATAATGAATTTTTCCTGATAAACCTCTAGTTTATTGCAATCATCTTGCATCTTCCATTTACTTTTATCCCATTCATAGGTAGATCCTTATATTACTGAGAAAGTTTTTTGTTGTTATTGTACATAGATGAAACAAATACTTAAGTTGTAGAAAACAGTTATTGTGTACACAGCACAAAATCTAGGGGAAGGAGTTCAGGGTTGATTTTGCATTTTACAAATGTCAACATAACCTCACATTTTGCTGCTTCTCTGCCTTTTTATTCTCAGCATGTTGCATTCTTCCCACTTGCTTCTAACAGCCACATTGAATCTTCTATAAATACATTTATTTCATACTCCCTTGACAAGTTCCCAAATATAAGGAATAGGAAATCATAAACAGTAGTCTTAGTGTGACATTATCAATATGGTAGGAAATCTTTCCTAAAATTATAACTTCTTTAATTTCTGTGCAATATTTAGTGAACTTCCAAATTAACCCCTGGAGCTGAGGATTAATCCAAGTAAGCACTCAACAATAATACAAGCAAGTGATCTTCTGGAGGCTGCACATGGCTGATGATTAAATTTTAGATTCTCAGGATGGCAAGATGGCACAAATTATAATAGCACTTGCTTCCAACACTTATAACCTGAGTTTGATCCCCAGAAGGAAAGAACTGACTCCCAGAAGTTGCCCTCTGACTTTCACACAAGTGCCATAGTGCACACACACACACACACACACACACACACACACACACACACACGGGGAGGAGTAAATGTATTTTTAAAATTAAATTTTAGAATATTTTAGCAAATGGAAAAAGTTTAATGGCGACGTAGGGTCTGTACTTGCATACATGTTTTCACAAAATTTGCAATGTCTCTAGGTCTAAGAACAGATAATGACACATAAGCAGCTCAGTGTTGCTTTGCAAGTTCCAATCTCCAGTTCATATCATGGTAGTCTCCAGCTGCCCAGTGCTAAACTACCAGCAAAAAGCTCCAGGGCAGATGAATCTTTATCTTCAGTGCACATTTTCAAGACTATAGAGACAAGTTTGTTATTAATCATTTCTGGGTTTTGTTATTTCGTTATTTTGTTGGTGTTCTTTCTGTTGGTTCAGAGAATGTATCACTCAGCAATTCTGTAGCCTTGGCAGATGGTGAATTCACTGTGTAGACTAGGCTGGCTTCAAGCTTGTAGCAATATTCTTACATCTGCCTCCTCAGTGTTGAGTGTTGTGAGAATGAACCAACTCACCTGGATTCAATTATTAATTGTTTAAAATTTTGTAATCAGTTTTGTTCAGAAAACTCAGTGCAAGCACAAACAGAAAACAAAAGATTGTGGAGAATCACCTCCCCCCATAATCATTTTTCCTGCTTATCAGATATGATCACTGGCAAGGAGCAGGACATGCTAACATGATTTTGATGGATAAATTTCTTTCAAACATACATAGATGTATAGATTTTATCAAAATATGTCTTCTCTGATGAATGCCAGAATATTTTTCATCATATGTGGGAAGGAAGGATCAAAGATAATAAATAGATTCTGGAATCCTAAGGTATAATTCCAAAGACTTTAGGGCATTGAAACGTTAATTAAACTTATTGCTTGATAATTTTTTCTCCTTTTAAAATTCACTGAAGGGCTGGAGAGATGGCCTAGCGTTTAAGAGCGCCGACCGCTCTTACAGAGGACCCGGGTTCGATCCCCAGCACCCACATGGCGGCCGAGAACCGTCTGAAACTCCAATTCCAGGAGAACTCCAGTTCCAGGGGAATCCGAGACCCTCTTCTGACCTCCGCGGCATTGCACGACACGGGTGCACAAACCAGCATGCAGACAGTACATTGATACACATACAGAAATAAATAAAAATTAAAAAAAAAATAAAATAAAATTCACTGAAAACCCAATCATGATTCAGAATTCTGAATACATGAGAAAATATACTCCTGATAACAAAAATCAAAGTATAAGTTAAATTTGAAAACTATCTGTTCAAACCTAGTGATTTCATGTAGCGGGAAACCTTCGCTCCCTTAATTATGGCTTGAGAGAATACATTTGATTGCAAAGTAAATGCTCACATTTACATAAGTAAGAAGGGATATTTTATTGGTGATTTATCATTATATATCAAGTATAAACACCAGATCATTCTTCTAATTTTAGTCATGGCTGATGGTCGATATTTAATATCAAACCTCCTACAAACACTGGGTCTTATGAAATGAAGGATAATGATTCCTTTTTTCAAAAGAAATCTTTTACAATTATACCTGTATGGCACCCAGAATAATGTCACAGAGATATTTTCCAATCACTCACGGCTTCTGGCTTCTGGTACTTTGTCCTTAGCAATTCCAACTAATCTCATCTGAAGCTGAAATGGACAGTTGTTGAATGTAATGTTTGCTTCTACATGAAAATATATTCTTGCAATTACTAAACTGAATGAATATGTTTTGTATTCAATTTATAAGTAAAACAACATTTAAAATAATAAAATTATAAAATAGTCAATAGAATGTGAAAGAAATATCCTCAAATTACACATGCATTTATCTTCTGTTTACCTGTTTTTTTAAAATGCCAGGTATTACTTTTCTTATTTACAATAGGAAAAATGAAATTTTGTTGCTCATTATGTCATTTAGCAGTCTTCTTTTAGGAAATTTCTCTATTTTATTCCTCTGTTTTAGACTCAAATTATTGTGCGCATACATGTGAATCTTCTGACTATTTAACTAGGAATAAAAAACAATCCTGCTTATATTTAACAAAATTTTCCATCTATTATACCAAAGTGACATCCAGAGTATTTTAATATCACTTACAAATTAATGATGTAATACTCAGAATGAATTTATTTACACTTATCTGTACCCTTAGTTTATTTGAAGATTTTTATGGTTAGAAATGTTTTCATAGGTGACTATAAACCCTAATAAATGCTGATAATTTAATTCCCTAGGAAAACTCTTCATGCTTTCTTTAGTTCTTAATATAACCAACTGAAATAAAATATGCTTATAAGTATGTATACAATCTACAGTGTATATCAATTGAATCACATATTGCAGAATAAAGATTTGAAATATCTAAAAGCTATATTTGAATGATACATAAAAATTAACAAAAGATATAAAAATTCAAAGTTATCATTTTAGTGCTTATATTCTTAGATACTATAATGATTAATCTTCATCATCAGTTTTACTGGATTTAGAATCACCATGGAAACACACTTCTGCATGTGACTATGAAAGTTTCTCCAGAAAGATTTCACTCAGCAGGGGAGATTTATTTTGAACGTAGGCAGCATCATCCCATGGGCTGAGGCCCTTAATGAATAAGTGTGGAAAACTAGTTGAGCACCAGCATTCATCTCTTTCTGCTTCCTTATTCCTGATGCAATGTGGCCAGATGTTCCATACAGCTGCAGTGATGACTTTCCTTCCATGATAAATTCTAGCTTCAAACTGTGAGCCAAAACAAACCCTTCTTTCCTTAATTTGTTATAGTATTTTATGCGTACCAACAGGAAAAGTAATACAGATAACTAAAAAATTAATATGCTTAGAAAGCACTAAAATTGAAGTTCATAGTGTGGTCATGAATAAATCATGACTGCCCCTTTACACATACATAACCATAGCTAAGATCAGATTTTGCTCACCTACTATGTAAGTACTACACTTTCTGACACAAATAAATCTAAATATTTAAATCCCATTACAACTTCCTTCATATTATAAAACATTACAGGAAAAACTCTTGTGGTTAATATGTTATACAATCATGAATTAAATGTTACTATGTGACTATGTTACTATGAAAAAATACGGGTGAAAATATATGCACATGTTTAAACTAGATGTCAAACAGTCACGCATGTGATATCTATACACATGACTGTAAACTAAATGTCAGTCAGCAAAATAGAAACATTAAACAAGATAGAATATTCCAAATTGAGCTAACACTTTGAAGAAAACTTTTAATACATTTAAAAAAGTATTTTTATTCCATGTGTATGGATGTTTGCTTACATGTAGTATGTGTACCAAGTACTTGCCTGGTAGATACTAAGGCCAGAAGGGGGCAGTGTATCCCATGGAAATAGAGATCAAGCAGTTGTGAGACACAGGACTTTGGTGCATGCAATTAAACTCAGGGCCACTAAAAAAGCAGGAAATGCTCTAAATCACTGAGCTTTCCAACCCCATAAATTGTTGAAATGTTTTAAATAAATATAATTGCATAAAAAGACCTGAATGGGAAGACTCCAAATCATTAAATTAAAAGACATTACTGATTAAGTATTTTCAGAATGGGTACAATTGCCAGATCATTCAAATAAACATACAGAACACCATATAAATAAAATATATTTGGCATATGTTTACCCCAAATATTGTGCATAACACAGCTATACTAAAATCAATATTGCTTTTGTACTGTCTATAACCCATATTAACTGAGCTTCCCCCCCCACCCCTTGCTTCAAATGAAAACTCTAGAGTTTCAAGGAAATTGGGAAACTATCACCTTTAACCCTCAGGTTGACAAAGGATCCTGCTCAAGGTACACTAAAGTTTCTTCCCCTCAAGCGACCCTGGATGACTTACTCCTCATTATGGCCATCATTTATCTTCCCTTTTCACCTTTTTGGGATGACTTTTGAAGGACTTATCTTAGTATCAGTTTGGAGGCATCTATTTCTTCCATATGATGTGATTTTACATTAGAAAGTAACTCACATGCTATTAAAGTAATTAAATAAAAAGTTAGTATGGCAAAAACGTCACTTTGAGGCAAATGCATATTTTTCCTAATTTTTTGTGTTTTGTGGCAAAATGAATGTGAGGCCACAAGATTGCAAATCTAGCATAAACCATACAGAATAATTGTTAGGCACTTTGTTCTTTATATTTTAGGTATCAAGTTTAAGAAACAAAATTATGGTAACACTCTCTTTGGAATGCCAGAGAGTGTTACCAAAGGCCACTAAACCAATAAAGCAAATATATGTCTCTTTGAGTCAAGCAAGACTCCTCCATCAGCACCAGCTACACCTCATCTGCCTGGAAATACTGTGCACCAGTGGCAGCCATATGTCTCTATATCCCAAATCTAATTGTCTATTAGCTCTCTCCTTGGAGTAATAACCCAAGGCTGATGCCACAAGCTTACATCCTCTAATGGTTAGGAAATGTTATAAGCCACACGAAGACTCTGTCATACTTAACAGAAGAAAATGTAATTCATGGATTAACATACCATCCAAACATCTGTGTCTATACCAAAGTAACCTACCATAACAATTAGTACTGTTTAAATACCTATATATCTAATTGCGTGTGCTTCATTAGTAGGATCGAAAGGCTATATATTATACTGTTTAAATACCTATATATCTAATTGCATGTGCTTCATTAGTAGGATCGAAAGGTTATGCCTGGACAAGCTGGCAGCCCATGAAAGAAAACAGCCAGAATTGACTAGAGACCAAGACAACAGCTCCAGAGAAAATAGACTGTTTTGCTTCTCATCCACCTGTGCCCCTTTTCTAAGCCTAGGGAACAATCTGCAGAAGAGGGGGCGCGGTAGAATGCAAGGGCTGTGATTGGGGTGAATGGTGAAACTACGACAATATAGACTGGACACTCATTTGATCAACTTGATTGAACATACAAGCCCCCCCGTCCCCATTGGATGGTGGGACCCATGAGCTGTGTTGGTTTGGGCACAACTGCTCGCAAATTGGTTTTACATGAAGGATGCTTGTACTCACAGATTATCACTTATTGTTTTAAAAAAATGAAAACAAAATAAAACAAAAAAACAGAGAAAGATGCAGAAAAGTTATGGCAGAATGCATGATCTGGGATGGGTTGGGGTGGGGTGGGGGGAAGGGAAGGGGATATATGCCTGAACTGAATTGGAAAATGATGTATGAAATATACAAAGCATCAATAAAAACAAACAAATAAACAAAAGAAACAAAATTATGTATTTTTAAATGCCAAGTGTACTGTAACTTATCATATCCCATTGGTAGGAACTGAGAAAGATCACTTTGTGAGCTACAATTGAATAGAAAAAATATATTGAATTTAAAGATACAAGTAAATCTTGTTGACAAAGAGCATTACACTCAACCATCTTACAATTCAAAAACTGTCTTACTTTCTGTGGTGAGAGTCGAGAGATGCATTAAACCCTGAGTGCAACAATAAGTCATTAGGAGTCAGTTTTAACATTTCCTTTATCAGAATGATAAAATCAACCTTTCCTCGTGGCATGTGATATCTCTAGTCACAGTGTGGGAGTCAAAGAGTGACTGAAGTGACAGGCTGAAGAGAAATGGTGCTTGGTCTGTAGCCATGGCGTTTGCTCTGTAGCCAAAAGGCCCTGGCTAAAGAACACAGTGCACATGCTTCAGTAATTTTTAAGATGATATGTTATGTTACCTTGTCAACTTCACGAACATAACGACTTACATAAAAAATTGTATCTATAGATGCAAAACTTATCTGTTAATTGGTCCATTACTGTTATATAATCTGTCTGCTGATTGGCATAAATATTCTTGGTTTCTAAGCTGTTGTTGTTAGTTGCGTTTGTTGTTAGTAGCATTGGGAATAATAGAAGTTAAGAAGTAAATGGTACCATTAAAAGAAACTACAAAGAACAACTTAAACGTGTAATTAATTCCCAGTCCGCCTCCAGTGAATCACACCACTGGACAGTGAAACACAGATTTTTAGGCCTGATCAAGCCTAATGGAACATTGTAGAAAAGGGCCCCACCCTGGTGGATGGTGGTACCCATGAGCTGTGTGGGTTTGGGCACAACTGCTTGCAAATTGGTTTTACATGAAGGATGCTTGTACTCACAAATTATCACTTATTGTTAAAAAATGAAAACAAAACAAAAAAGCAGAGAAAGATGCAGAAAACCTATGGCAGAATGCATGATCTTGGATGGGTAGGGGTGGGGTGGGGGGAAGGGAAGGGGATATATGCCTGAACTGAATTGGAAAATGTTGTATGAAATACACAAAGCATCAATAAAAAAAAATGAAAAGAAAAGGGGCTGGAAAGATCATAAGAAAAGAAGTGGTGAATTACCACGTGGAGATCAACATTTCCTAACAACTAGGTAGTTAATAATATTAACTGACAACAATAGTAACAGCATGCACAAGTCTCATGTAAGGTCAAACTAGAGAAAATCCTAGCATGCACTTAGGGAGATGGGTAAGAATCCCCAACCCCAGCAGAGGAAATATTGGCAGCAGACTACTAATGGGGAGGGGAGAGTCAGTCTCATTTATTTAAAAATGTGGTATTGGGGCTGGAGAGATGGCCTAGCGGTTAAGAGCGCCAACTGCTCTATCAGAGGACCCGGGTTCGATCCCCAGCACCCACATGGCGGCCGAGAACCGTCTTTGACTCCAGTTCCAGGGGAATCCGATGCCCTCTGCGACACTGCACGACACAGGTGCACAGACCTGCATGCAGACAGTACATTCATACACATACAAAAATAAAATAAAAAGATTTCTAAAAAAAAAATTCTAAAAAAAAAAATGTGGTATTATTTTTATTTTATGTGTATATGTGTCTTGCCTACATCTATTTAATTGCACCCAGTCATACAGTTCCTGTGGAGGTCAGAAGAGGATGTAGAATTCTCCTGGAATGGAGTTATGGACTGTTATTAACTACCGAGTGAGTGCTGGGTTCTCTTCAAGAACAGCCAGTGCTCCTAACTGCTGATCCTTCTCTCCAGCCCTGAGTCAGTCTCATTTAAGGGTGAGATTCTCTCTACTGTGTCAACCACCATGTGTGTGTGTGTGTGTGTGTGTACATGATATTGGGTAGGGGCAGATAGGGGAGGGAATCTAAATTTAATCAAAATATATTGTATGGAATTTTCAAGTAGAAAAATGTCTGCTTGGGCAGGACTTTGTGGCCCTGGCTTTTAGTACCAGCACTTGGTAAGTAGTAACAGGTGGATCTTTGCAAAACTGAAGTCAGCCTGGTCTACATAGCAAGTTCCAGGCCAGGTAGGGCTACAGGGAGACCTTGTTCCCATACAAACAAAATATATCTAATTTTGCCTACTTTCTTTCAAATAAACTAAAGAAATTTATTTCTATAAGACGTGTTTGCAAAACATGCTAAAAGAAAACTTTCAACTGAAGAAAAGAGCTAATTAATAAGCTGAAAAATGTATGACATATAAAACTGGCTACACAGAGTAAGCACAGTTTCCAACTCAAACACTCCAATAGTAAAACTCAAATGGTACATTACCAAAAATAAGTAAATTTACCTCAATAAATTGTGGAGATTAAAATGATAAATACAGAGAAATTATGACAAAGGCTTATAAAAGACAGAAGATTATAATGATAGGGTCTAGTTTGTGCATGTCATCTACATTGTGTTAACCTTGAAATGTTCCATTATAAATACAGAATGTTTTGTGTAGGCCTTAGCCTGAGTATAAACACAAGAAAAAAAAAAGATGACACATATACAAAATGCAAAAATATTTGAAATCTTTTTTTCTTTATCTAAAGCCCTCATGTAGTCTGGACTGAAGACATGAATCAAGGACTTTGGTGAAAATGAAGGGCTAATGATTGGAAAAAGATTTAGAGCTGTCTATATAAGGGTTCCTCTGAGAATGCAGAAAATAAAGATGAAAAACGTTCTGTCCTGGGCATTCAGGTGCAATTATATTTACTAATGTTAGCTGCTGTACCAAGGGCTACTGAAATTTGCAACCACGAAAACTGTAGGCAATAGCTCTGTTGTAGAGTAATGACTGAGAACAGGAAAATAATTGCAGTGTTACCTACAATTGCATTCTGCCTCACTGCTACCTCAACAAGTGGGAAATGCCATCATCAGCCATGATGTCTCAGTCTTCCCATCAGTGTTCTATAGACCATGGAACTTTATGTTGAATCAAATATATTACTCCCTGTTGACATCTAAGTTTCAATTATTAACATATTTCAATATTTATTATCTTTACACCAATCATATTAATATATTCATAATTGTTCTCCAGAAATACATAAAGGAAATAGTTTACAAATATCAAAGTTTATTTTATGTCTATTTTAAATCAAATCTTTAAAAGAGTATATTGATGTGAAAACTGCTTTGATGATTTTATTGTCAAATAATATCTACTCATTATAGTGGATTCTTTGAAATTTTTGCCATCTTCAAAACCATTTTCAAACTAAGATCATTCTCCATCACTTTTTCATTTGTTTCTTTAACAAATATTTACATAGGAGTAGATTAGAATCTTTAAATATACTCCTTTTGTTATGATTTGTATGTTACCAGTGAAATTAGCATTGTTTATTTCATTAGTTTATACTTGGTAAAATAAAGACAAACAGTAATATGAACTTACTGTGAAAATAAAAGGAAACATATATAAGAGAGAATGTAATCTGTCCCTAACTAATTATCTGGTGTTTACAGTTTGATATGCATCCCTCTATATCACAAAGTAGAGGTTGAAAAAATAATGAAGTTACTTACACTCTGCAAGTTTTCACTTACAAAGCAATATTAAGTTGTGCAATTTAGTCCATATATCAATATATAGAGTTTTACTTATTTTTTAAGTACTAGCCAAATAATAGTTAAATATATCAATGTTTTAGTAGATGAATAAAACATATGGTCATTTTGTTACAGAAATAAAATTAAAGTCAAATTTTTCTACCAACTCAGAGAACTTCTGTACAAAGGCACAAGAGAGAAAAACAAAATCATATTATTACATAGATAATAATACAATGTAAAGTGCATCTAGGTATACTAGTAAAACATTTTAAAGATGGAAAGAAATTTTATCTTTTACATCATTAAGTAGATATAATCTATTACATAAATTCATGTGTATCCAGGTACATATTGGAGTTCATATAAACAGGATAACTTGCCATGAAGAGTGTGGTGGTTTGAATGAAAATGTACCCCATAGGCGTCAAGTATTCAGACATTTTGTCCCCATTTGGTGGTGCTGTTTTGGGTGGTCTTAGAAGGTGTGGCCATGCTGGAGGAAGTATGTCACTAGGGGCAGGCTTAGAGAGTTCAATAAACCTTACAGGTTTCCTGTTGTTCTCTAGCTCGGCTTCCTTTGCTCAAGGGAAGATGTGAACCTAGGCTATCTGCTGCAGGCCCTGCCACCATGCTTCACCACCACAAGGGACTCAAACTCTTCCTTTTATAAGTTCTCTTGGTCATGGTTGTTTTATCACAGAACAGAAGAGTGATTAATACAAAGAGTTCAACTAAATTCATTGTATAATTATCTTTACATAAGGAAAAATAAATTAATTGACATTTATTTCAAGAAGTCTTTCTTCAGACTGGAGAGATAACTCAGCAGTTAAGGCTATTTGGTTTCTAGCACCCACATGGAAACTAATAACCGGTATTAACTCCAGTTTCAAGGGATGCACCACTATCTTCTGGCATCTGTGGGTGATGGATGCATGGGTACACTCATCTACATACAGGCAAAACACTGATACACATAAAATAAAAACCAATAAATAACAATTTTGAAAAAGACTCTTCTACAACTCACTGAAGATTAGACTTTTTAGTCTCCCACAGAAACTGAAAAAAAAAATAAAGATATATGTATTACATTCCTTAGAGTATATATTCTAAGATGATTCCCAGATTCTTGAAAAAAATATTCTAGCATTGAAAAATAGAAAATAACCTTAGTTAGCCACTCACAATACTAGCCAAATGTTTTAGAATAATTTCCTTCTGTTTTTCAAAAGAAAACTAAGCTCATTTCAAATTTGTGTATATCCCTCTAATGATCATATTATGAAATGTAAGTTTACATAAAACTAATTATCACAAAATATTATCTCTCAAAATTTTTAGAGTTAAGGTACATAAATTAATTAGTAAGAACTCCAAAGACAAGAAATCAAGTATTGAAATGAGAAACAAACAGATTTATTAGATGGGAGGATCAGTCAGGAAAATAATTCTCATGATCAGTAATTCATGTAGTGTGGGGCTGGATGAATCCATTATGGTTGATTATAAGACAGATGGTTTCTCCCCTCCCTCCATAATCTTCTAGTAGATTTCACTCTGAAATCCTAGGAGGCCAGCAGGAGATAAGAGCCACTCCCACTAGTCATATGGACAACAGGCATCAGCAGTCCAACTCCCAGGGGTATGTAGCTTGAAGAGTAGAATTCCCAAGTCTTATCACTCCTGAGGCATGTCCGCCCTGTCCTCTGGAGGCAAGCTTATCTGGGGGTAGGGAGGTGGGGGGGTATGGTGGTTTTCCTGCCATAAAACTTAGCCATTGCAGAACACATGTGTGCTTCTTCTCTGTCCTGCCCAACTCCTGGTCAAAGAGCCCCGAAGTGCTTAAGCCCTTACAATAAATGAGTTTTGCTCACGGACACAACTCCCAGATCTTAGTATTTGTTCAGGTTTATCAGTCTCTATGGGACCTCTCTGATCCCTCCCACTTCCCTCCTTGCTCAGTGGCAGTTGGACCATGGCCAAGCACGGCTGCCATACCTAAGGCTTCGAGGGTGGTGATGTGGGAGTTGGGAACTTCATGACACAGAGGAAGCCAACAATGTTACATAATTGAATAAATAAACTCATATAAATAAATTCCTGTGAAATTTTACTTAGTGCACTTAATTGTCATAATCAAACAATTCTATGTGTTTCATGTCTTAATAGTATAATAATTAGAGTCTTATCATTGCAGTAAAAATACATGTGCTAGATCTTGGTAATAATTACTATGTTTTTCTTCCTGTTGATATTAAATTAGACATTGAAAAAAACAGAACAGGTAAAACATATAAACATAAATGAAAAAAAAAACCCACACAATTCACAAAGAAACAACATGTATTTATTTCATTATCCTTTCTCTGAATAAACATGTAGCACTTATTTTCCTTAAGAAGCTCAACAATTTGTCTGTGCTCAGTTATGCTTGTCTCTTTAACTATACTTAACTGTGTATTTCCAATATGAATATCTTACTGGTACACTTATGGTTCCCAATAAATTAATAGGATATAGTTAGAATTCTTTTTTAAATATATCCAAACATGCAAACAAGTACTCATTTTTCTCTTAGAAGAATATTTATCTAAGCCCAAAATTTCATTTTCATTTACTGTGTATTTTTGCACTTGAAAAGTTAACATAGATTCATATTTGCACATTTACTCATTATTTATTCATGTTTAGTGCAATGTCCATCACAAGTAATCATTAACATTATCAAGGGTCCTCAATGATAAGTTTTTTGAATGTTACCCGTCTTCAGTTATACAATTATATAAGGTATGCTGGTCATTCTTACTTTGCAAATGTTGAAATTTTTTTCCACTTTTTATTGATGATTTTTGTATTTCATTCATCATTTTCCAAATCAGTTCAGGCATATTTCCCTTTCCCTCCCCCCCACCCCACCCCAACCCATACCAGATCACCTGCATCTTTCTCTCAGTTTTTTTTTTTCATTTTTTAACATTAAGTAATAATTTATGAGTACAAGCATCCTTCATGTAAAACCAATTTGCAAGCAGTTGTGCCCAAACCCACACAGCCCATGGGTCCCACCATCCAGCAGGGGGCGCTTGTATGTTCAGTCAAGTTGATCAAATGAGTGTCCAGACTATATTGCAGTAGTTTCACCTTTCACCCAATCACAGCCCTTACATTCTACCATGCTCCTTCTTCCACAAATTGTTCATTAGGCTTAGAAAAGGGGCACAGGTGGATGAGAAGCAAAACAGTCTACTTTCTCTGGAGCTGTTGTCTTGGTCTCTGGTCAATTCTGGCTGTTTCCTTTCATGGGCTGACAGTTTGTCCAGGAATAACCTTTAGATCCTACTAATGAAGCACAAGCAATTAGATATATAGGTATTTAAACAGTACTAATTGTTATGGTAGGTTACTTTGGTATAGACACAGATGTTTGGATGGTATGTTAATCCATGAATTACATTTTTTTCTGTTAAGTATGACAGGGTCTTCCTGTGGCTTATAACATCTCCTAACCATTAGAGGATGTAAGCTTGTGGCATCAGCCGTGGGTTATTCCTCCAAGGAGAGAGCTAATAGCCAATTAGATTTGGGATATACAGACATATGGCTGCCACTGCTGCACAGTATTTCCAGGCAGATGAGGTGTAGCTGGTGCTGACGGAGGAGTCTTGCTTGACTCAAGGAGACCTATATTTGCTTTATTGGTTTAGTGGCCTTTGGTAACACTCTCTGGCATTCCAGAGACCATCTGTATACTTGCAAGTGCGGTCTCCATACATCTTTCCCATGTTTATATCAGGTCTTCAACAGCAGGGCCTTATCGCCTCTCTTCCTGCAGATATCCCAGTTTGGAGGCAAGGAGCCTTTACCTTTTGTGGGGGCTTGGATCCCCTGGCCAACATCTCCTTGGTAGAATAATCCATTGTTGATGTCAGAGCTCCTGTATTAATATATTTTGCTTAAGTGCATAGCTTAAGGAGACTTTAGCATTATATTTGGTTCTGAATAGAGAATAATCCTTTTCACAGTTTCTATGTCCATTAGTCAATTAAAGAAGGCAGTTTTACTGATTTTACAAGAGAATACCTCTATAACAGCTGGCTCCAATCTACAGCTGGAGAACGACCTCATCATCATCATATTTCTCCTTATTCTATGGGGGGGAGTTAAGAAAGTCTCTTGTATTAAAACCTTTGCGGCACCTAGAAGGTAAGCTTCGTTAGGAATCATTAAAAATAGTTGTTACTAGTAGGATCCACAGAGGGGCCTGATGTCTGCAGCAATCTGAGGCATTTCTTCCCTTCAATGCCCAGAGGAGTCAATCCTTCTGCTGGCACTTTCTGGTACATCCTACTCACTGCAAAGCTGCATTTTCTTTCTCAGCCATTAAGTTGGTGATACTCTGGCCTGTTGGAACATACAAATCCTTTCCCATAGTTAGTTTTAAGATTTGGGTTGCAAGGTTTTTTGACAAAAAGTTTTCATATCTATCTATATCCCCCTTTTTTATTTAAGGTTTTTATTTTTGACCCATGAGTCTCAAAAAAGCAGTTGTTTTATACATACCTATAGGGTGGAATCAAGGCACAGATTTCATCAAGTTCACCCATGCTGTTTTGGGTTACTGTATGTGATTAACTTGGGAAACAAAGTTTATTTTTGAGTTAAATCATCCTATAGGTGAAAGAGATTGCTACCAGGTGATACTATATGACAGCAAAATTATAGAGAACATTTGTTTATACCAATCCCAAAGTAATTGTTATACAGATTTTAGTTAAAGCTAATGTGGACAAGAGCAATTTATATCACCAATTAACTCAGATGCATTACCGTTTTTATCAGCCTTCAAACCAATGTTGTCCAATATGCACATATTTACTTTTACTAAGTCCTAAAACACCATGTATCCTGTAGACAGAGTCTGGGCAAAACTGGATACTTGTTGAACTCACGTCAATTAAACATGCACCAATCGAATATACACCCGTGTCCCTCTCCCACCCCTCCCACCCCTCCCGAGTCACCATTTCAGTCAGCCTTCTGATGCAATCTTTCTGTTGTTGTTCTTTTAATATGCATCCCTCTCCACAAGAAATATTTATAACTGGGTTATTGGTACTAGCATCCACATATGAGAGATACCATTTGTCGTTTGTTTTTCTGGGACTGTGTTACTTCACTTAACATGATGTCTTCAAGCTCCATCCATTTACCTGCAAAGTTCATGATGTTGTCTTTCTTTACTGCTGCATAGAATTCCATTGTGTACATGTACCACATTTTCTCTATCCACTCGTCAGTTGAGGGGCATTTGGGTTGATTCCAGTTTTTTGCTATTGTGAACAGAGCGGCAATAAATATAGCTGTGCATGTATCTCTGCAGTAAGATGAGTCTTGTGGGTATATACCCAGGAGTGGTATGACTGGGTCAAATGGCAGGATCATTTTGAGTCTTCTAAGGGTTCTCCACACTGTTTTCCATAGTGGCTGCACAAGTTTACATTCCCACCAGCAATGGATGAGTGTTCCCCTTTCCCCACACCCTCTCCAGCACTTGGCATCATTTGTTTTCTTGATCCTAGCCAGTCTTACTGGAGTAAGGTGGTATCTTAAGGTGGTTTTAATTTGCATTTCCTTAATTATTAGTGATGTTGAACACTTCTTAAGGTGTTTCTCAGCCATCTCTAATTCCTCCTCTGTGAAGTCTCTGTTCAGATCTTTGCTCCATCTTCTGAGTGATTCATTTGTTTTCTTTCTTCTTTGTTTTTTGAGTAGCTTGTATACTCTGGAAATTAATGCTTTGTCAGATGTATCTGCTGTGAAGGTTTCCTCCCATTCTGTGGGTTTTCTCTTCACTTCCTTTATTGTTTCCTTTGATGTACAGAAGCTTTTGAGTTTAATGAGGTCCCATTTGTCAATTGTCGATCTTATTTCTTCTGCAGCTGCTGTCTGATTTAGGAAGTCTTTTCCTACACCTATGTTTTGTAGTCTGCTGCCAAAGTTCTCTTTTATCACCTCCAGAGTTTTGGATTTCACGTTGAGGTCTTTGATCCATCTGGAATTGACTTTTGTACAGGGTGAGAGGTAGGGGTTTAATATCATTCTTCTACATGTGGTGATCCAGTTTTGCCAGCACCACCTGCTGAAGATGCTGTCCTTCCTCCAATGTGTCTTCGTGGCCACCTTGTCAAATATGAGGTGGCTGAAATTGTATGTCCTCAGGTTTGGATCTTCAGTTTTATTCCATTGGTTAACTGGTCTGTTTTTGTGCCAGTACCAAGCTGTTTTTATGACTATAGCCCTGTAGTATAGTCTGATGTCTGGTAGAGCAATCCCCCCTCTATTGCTCTTTTCACCCAGGGTTGCTTTGGCTGTTTGGGGTCTTTTGTTTTTCCAAATGAAATTGAGGATTTTTTCCAAGCCTGTGAAGAAGCTCTTGGGGATTTTGATTGGTATTGCATTAAATCTGTACATGAGTTTGGGTAGGATGGACATTTTTACTATATTTATTTTCCCAATCCATGAGCATGGGAGGTTTGTCCATCTTCTGATATCTTCCTCAATTTCCTTCTTCAGGGTTTTAAAATTTTTGTTGTAGAGATACTTGTTGTCTTTGGTTAGGTTTGTTCCTAGGTATTTTATTGTTTTCGAGGCTATTGTGAGTGTGAAGGTCTCCTTGTGGTCCTTCTTCAGTTGCTTGTTTTTGGTATAGAGAAAAGCTACTGATTTTTCTAGATTTATTTTGTATCCTGCCACTTTACTGAATCTCTTAATCATTTCTAGGAGTTTTCTGGTGGCGTTCTTGGCATCCCTTAGGTAGACAATCATATCATCTGCAAAAAGGGATAGCTTGACTTAATCTTTTCCAATTAGAACTCCTTTAATTTCCTTTTCTTGCCTTATTGCTGTAGCAAGGGTTTCAAGCACTATATTGAAGAGGAGTGGTGATAGGGGACAGCCTTCCTAAGTTCCTACCTTTAAGGGGAAGACTTCTGTCTTTTCCCCACTTAGGATGATATTGGCTGTAGGTTTCCTGTATAAGGCTTTGATTATATTGAGGAATAATCCCTCCAGCCTGATTCCCTCTAGGACTTTAAACATGAAGGGATGCTGGATTTTGTCAAAGGCTTTCTTGGCATCAATGGAGATGATGGTGTGGTTTTTGTCTTTTAGTCCATTTATATGTTTGGTGATATTTATTGATTTTCATATGGTGAACCATCCCTGAATCTCTTGTATGAATCCAACTTGGTCATGTTGGATGATCTTCTTGATATGGGTCTGTATGCGATTTGCCAGTATCCTGTTTAGAAGTTTGGCATCTGTGTTCACTAGGGAGATGGGTCTATAGTTCTCCTTTTTGGTTGTATCTTTATCTGGTTTTGGTAATAGCGTGATGCTGGATTCATAAAAAGGAATCTGGGAGAACTCCCTCTGTTTGTATCCTTCTAAACAACTTGAGTAGTAATTGTTGTAAGTCTTTTTGAAATATTTTATAGAATTCTGCTGTGAAACTATCTGGGCCTGGGCATTTTTTTGGTTGGGAATCTGCTTATTACCTCTTCAATTTCTTCATGTATTTTTGGTCTATTTAGGCTGTCGATCTCTTCTTGGTTGAGCTTTGGTGATTCCCAGGATTTCAGATATTCATCCATTTCTTCTAGGTTTTCAAACTTGATAGTGTATAGGTTCTTGAAGTATTCTGTATGATTGTCTGGATTCTTTTCATTGTCTGTTTTGATATCTCCTCCCCTTTTCAATCCAGATCTATTGATGTTAGGGAGTTGTTCCTTCTGAGTCTTTGGTTAACGTGGGCTTAAGAGGCTGTCTATCTTGTTTATTCTCTCAAAGAACCAACTTTTGGCTCATTGAATTTTTTTTTGGTTTTGTATGGTTTTCTTGTTGTTCTGTTTCAGTGATCTCTGCTCTGGTTTTTGTTATTTCTCTATGTCTGCTGCATTTAGGTTCATTTTTTGTGTGTCTGCTCAAATATTTTATAAGCTGCAGTGGTTAGACATTCACTTGTGCTCCTTTTTTTCTTTATTGCCTTTATTTATTTTTTTTTTAAACTTCCCTCCTTAGGACTGCTTTTAAAGTGTCCCATAGGTGTTGTGTGTGTTATATAATTGGTCAATCTTTTCCCAGGGAATGTTTTTTATATTCTTCCTTGGTCCTCATTCGTATTCAGAGAAGTGTTGTTTAGTTCCATTGTTCTTTTAGGTTGTAAGGGTTTATCCTGCGTGCTTGATGTTGAGTTTTTATTGCACTGTGGTCTGATAGAATGCATGAGATTATTTCAATCATTTTTGTATTTGTTGAGGTTATTCTGTGTCCCGGTATATGGTCTATTTTTGGAGAATGTTCCAATGAGTGTCTTAGAATAGAAAGTGTATTCTCTTGGTGTTGTGGTGGAATTTGCATAGAGTCTGCAGGTCCATTTGGGTGTATGTATCCTATATATTCAGAAATGTCTCTCTGTTTATCCTTTTCCTGTTGGTCTGTCTAAGGGACTTAGTGCGGTATTTGAAGTCGCCTACTAGTTTAGTGTGCTTTGGTTAAATCTGTCCTTGAATCCTGAAGAATTTCTTTATAAAGGTTTGGTGCACCAGGTGATTTTGATGCGATATATATTCATGATGGGGGGGAGTGAAGGATAGATCTTCAGTCATCATTGTTCGCTAATATAAGATGTAATGGCTCTCTTTGTTTCTTTTGATTCTTTTGTTTTGAAGTGTGTATTTTTCGGATATTAGAATAGCAACACCTGCTTTCTTTTTGGTAACCATTTTCTTGGAATAATTTCTTTTCACATGCCTCAACCTTAAGGTTTTGGTGCCTTATCCATCTTGAAGTAAGATGCTTTTCTATAGACAGCAATATAATGGCGCTTGTTTCCTAATCCATTCACGCCAGTCTATGCCTTTTAATTGGGAGTTCTCAGCCCATAATATTTAAAGGTTATAACTGAAAGATGGATGATGCTTCCTTTCACTTATTATCATTTGGACTTCTTAGTCTCTGAATTTTACTCCTATGGTACGCGTTTATTATTAGTTTCTCTTCCTAGGTGTTTGAGGAGTTGCTACTCTCTCTTCTCCCTTTTGAATCACTCAGTTGATTTATGAAGAGTTGGTTTTTCCATGGACATGGTATACATGTCACTGTTTTTCATGGTAAAAAAAGCATTTTTCTCTCTCCTTCCACTATAATGTGACATTTTTGCTGCGGTAAAGTATTCTGGGTTGGCATGCCATTAGTCCTTTAACACTGCGGAATGCTGTGCTCCATGCGCTTCTTGCTTTTCTGGGTTTGTGCTAGCTAGTCAGTTTGTGAATCTGATGGGTTTCCTTTGTAGTGAACTGTTTTTCTTTTGTATCCTTCAGAATTTTGTCTTTGTTTGTGGTGTCTAGCATTTTAACTATGATATGGCATGGGGAGTTTCTTTTCTGATCTCTTCTATTTGGAGTTCTATGAGCTTCTTGTATTTGTATGGGTTTGTCTATTTTCAGTTTGGGAAAATTTTCATCTATTATTCTGTTGAAGATCTGATCAATACTATTCTCTTGAGATTCTTCTCTTTCCTCTATTCCTATGATGTGGAGGTTTGATCTTTTCATAGTGTCCCATATTTCCTGGTTGTTCCACTTTAGTGTATTTTTAAATTTTTCATAATCTTTATTTGAGCTTTTTAATTGCTCTGTGTGATCTTCCAGATCTGATATTCTTTGTTCTGCTTCCTCCATTCTACTTCTGAGGCTTTTCCCTTTCCTTTCTTCTTGATTGGATGAGTATTCTAATTCCTTTTTCATTTCATCCTGTGTTTTCTTTAGTATTTCCATTTCCTTTTTTAGCTTCTCAATCTCTTCTTAGTGCTCCTTACTTCGTTGGTTGGCTTCCTTTTTCAGTGTTTCTACTTCCTTTCAGAGTTTGTTTTTTTCTCCCTCTAGTTCTTTCTGGAGTTTGTCAATCTGTTCCTTTAGCTCTTTCTGATGTTTGTTATTGTATCCCTCTAGGGCCTTTTTGAGTTTTTCATTCTCTCTCTTTAGTTCTCTGACTTCTTCTTTATTTTCTTTAATTTCTCTACATAGGTCTGCAACTATTCCTCTAAGCTCTGTTCCTTGGGTCTCCTCCGAGGGGATCCCATTGTAGCTGTCTCCTCCAGGTTTGGTAGAGCCTGGCGCGTGATTATCCTGTGCTTTTCCCATGTTGTCCCTTCGTCCTGTCCCTGGCATGTGGGTTTCCCTTTTGTGATTCAAATCACAAATTTCTTTTCACTATGTTAGGGGATGGTTTTGCTTGCCTCGTTCTGATGCTTTTTTTTTGTTTTTTTTTCTTCCCTTTCCTCCTCCTTGTTTATGGAGTATTGACTTGTCTAGGGTTCAGGCTTTTAATTTTGTCTATATATTGGATATTAGAAGCCTAAGTCACTCTTCTCTTCCTGTTCTGAAGGTTCTCCAAAAAAATAGGCCCCTTGGATACTTTCTCATCAATTCCTTTTGGTGGCTGGCAGGGGGTGGGCGGGATATGCCTGACATAGCCCTTGCCCTGGTACCTGCCTGAGTGACTTCCAGGTTCCAAGAAAGTCAGAGGCACCAAACCCAACCCCCCCAGGCTGCAAGGCCAAGCCCAGGCGCCCCCACCCACAAAAGGGCACAGAGCTGTGACCCTAGGAGCAGCCCAGGAGACCGAAAATGTTGAAATTTTAAAGGAAATTAAAGAGTTAAACACCTCACAGGCCAGAACAGCTAGAAACTGGCAGAGCTGAATTTAAGCCCAGCTCAGTCTGAGTGCACAGCTCCTGTTCCAAGGACTCTACTTGTGTGCATGTGGGCTTGTGAATTCATGTGTATATTTGTAGGTATGTGGGTGCATGTGTGTATATGTGTGCTTATGCCTGTGTGTTTACATGTGTGTGAAAGCAGAAATGACATATTTATTATGGCCACATTGGGAAGAGGGATAAAGACACTCAGTAACCCTTTCCCAATAATTCCACTTCAGCGTGTTAACATGAGGTATAAGGTAAACAGAGAGCCAGAGGCATACATAACTAAGATGTGGTTCCACCCACCAATTTTGTCCAAATTCCAGGCTCTCTTTCAAGGTTGTTTGATGTGGGGATGTCTTTTCTGATCCTAAGTTAAGCATGTGTTCTGAGATTATCTAGAATTTAGTGTTTAATTGTTTTCCTACTGCATATTCAGCTTGTTTAAATTTAGCCTTTTAGAAAACCAATTCAATCAATCTTCTTATACCCATAGAAGTTGATGTGAATGCATAGCTTTAGTATTATAAAATGTTCCCTAGAGCGACTCAGTTTTGTCCTTGAATCAGAAAAATGTATGTGTGGATGAATGTGATAAGCTAGACATCTGACCACTGGGGAAAGCAGCAATAATGTTCGAAAACAATATATCCCCTGCAGGTGTTGAGAGCAACAATTGAATATAGGTTCTTGACTTCTGTTTGAGGTTATGTGTGCTATTGTGGGCCAGTAAGTTAAGAAGATAAGAAAAATAATTTCCAGCAGGGAGTGGTGGCACACACCTTTAATCCAGTACTTGGGATGCAGAGGCAGGTGGATCTCTGTGAATTCAAAGACTAGCCTGGTCTACATAGTGAGTACCAGGACAGCGAGAGCTACAGGGAGACCCAGTCTCAAAAAAAGACTAAAAAAACTTTATCCCATTGCATTTTTGGTTTAAATATTCTTCAAGACTGTGTTTCCTATTCGTTTCCCATATCATGACTGATGTATTCTTATATAAATATAAGAGACCATTACTTACAAATAACAGAACAGTTCTGAGATAAAGGAACCAATTCCAAAAGAGATCAGGCTTACAGTGCTTACACATGATTCAATGACCCCAAGAGGTAGTGTAACTTTGTGCATTACTACTCAGTATGGTGAGTGGTAAGTTGGTTTTTTAATTATTTAATTAATTAAAAATACAGCATCCTCTTGTAGCTTCAGCAGACCTAGGACTCAGTATGTAGACCACACATAGATCAACATGCCCTGCCTCTCATAAAGGCATGTGTTACCATTGTTGGCTCTTTTTTGTGTTTCTTATTTTAAAATATTTATATTAATTATATAAAACAATTTCATAATGAAACCCAGGAAAATGGAAATTTTGGCATTTTCCAGCTAGCCATAATATTCAAAATGGTTTAGTCCCTGTTTTAGGAAATTCTTCAGGCTGATCCTAGTGATAAACATTCTCAATTTGATGGGAGATTTCTCTGGCTTGGCACTATGTTTCTTTTCTTTTTCTTTTATTATATAGCCTTCAGCTATACATATGCACACACACACATGCACACACATATTCATGTGTGTGTATATATTTCAGTATGCTGTTGAACTAATATTTTCCCTTTGATTTTTCCACACAAATTAAGTGTTGTTTATCCCTTCACTCTATCCCCTGTATAACCCTTTGTACTCTCTTACCAGTTGAAGCACCCCCATTTTTCTCATGTTCCCCATGACGACACCTGTCTCCTACTATCCCTTCCTGAGCTTCTTCTTCCCCACACTTCCTTTACATTTATTTTGGCTTTTGGAGTTACAATAGAATACTTCTTCATATCTACGAATTTGGAGCTAAGAGCATCAAATGAAAGAGGATATAGGCCACTTGTTACTCCAAATATATTTCACATTATTTAGCATAAAGTCTTCTTTATGCTAAAGAGTAATAGTAGTTTCATCCATTTACCTGCAAATTTCACATATTTTTTTACTGGTCAATAGAAGTATTGTGTAAATGTATCACATATTCATTATCCATTCACTAGTTGAGGGATGTTTAAATTGTTTTCATTACTTGGCTATTGTGGAAAAAAAAGCTGCAACAAACATGGCTACACAGTTTTTTCTGCAGTAAAAATGCATCATTTGGGTATATGTGAAGGAGTGACATAACTAGATCTTATGCTAGATTTATTTTTAGTTCTTTAAAGAGTTCTCCATCCTGATTTCCACAGTGATTGCACAAGTTCAGAATCAGACCAGTAGTGGACATGGGCTCCTCTTTCCCTGAATCTTTGCTAGCATTTGGTATCATTAGTCTAACAATCTACTGACAAATTACACATAGAGTATCTCTACATGAGTGCATGTGTTTTTGTTGTTTGTTGTTGTTGTTTTGTTTTGTTTTTTAAAATTTTATTTATTTCTGTATGTGTATGAATGTACTGTCTGCATGCAGGTTTGTGCACCCATGTCATGCAATGCCGCGGAGGTCAGAAGAGGGTGTCGGATTCCCCTGGAACTGGAGTTCTCCTGGAATTGGAGTTTCAGATGGTTCTCGGCCGCCATATGGGTGCTGGGGATCGAACTCAGGTCCTCTGTAAGAGTGGTCGGCACTCTTAACCGCTTGGCCATCTCTCCAGCCCCATGAGTGCATGTGTATAGCTAAAGGTTACATAACAAGAAACCGATGAGCTGATTATCTTAAAGGGAAGGACTCTAGATAGACTGACTAGATGCCAGTGAAGGAACTTACACTGAAGAAAATCTGTGAACATAAACTTGACAAGATAGGCCTTAATAGAAATGACAGTATGTATGGATCCCAGGGCAAGTGGCTATAGGAGGGTGCTAGTGCAGAAGCGAGTATAAATATGATGAAGATTGATTGAGATGCTCTGTTTAAAATACACAAACATCGAATAAATTAATTTACAAAATGAAAAAGACTTCTCCCCTGTGACTTCCACAGCAGATGGAGAGGTTTGCAATCCCAGAAGTAGGGAATGAAGTTTCTTCTTTGCCTGCATCCTTGACAACATTTGGTGTCATTTCTTCCCTTGATCTTAGACATTGTGTCTGGAGTCAGAAGAAATTTTAAAATAGTTTGATTTGCATTTCCTTAATTATTAAAAATATTGAACACATTTAAGGTGTTTCTTAGCCATTTTTGGTTCCTTTATATATCTGTTCAGATCCTTAGCTAATTTTTGAATGGTTCATATATTTTATTGATCCTTTTTAATTAATTTTTATATATTTTATGATTACTTTTATTTTATATGTATGAATGTATTTCTACTGTATGTAAGTGCACCTGTGTCAAACAAACCCTGAAGAGGTCAGAAGAGGGTGTCAGTTCCTTTGAAACTGGAGTTACTGACAGTTTTTACCACCATGTTTGTGCTTTGAATTGAACCCAGGTCCTCAGGAAGTACAGCAAGTATTCTTAACCACAGGGCCATCTCTCCATCCCCTTTGGGTTCATTGTATATTCTATATATTTATAATTTTCATGTATAAAGATGATGAAGATTTTCTTGTACTCTGTGGGCTTCCTCTTCATGCACTTGGTTGCTGCATTTGCTGTATAGACACTTTCTAGTTTAATGAAGTCTTAATGTCCATTGATGATATTAATTCTTGAGTGACTGGTATCCAATTGAAAAGTGGTTTCTTGCACCTATATTTTGTAGGGTACTGCCTCTTTTCTGCTAATGGTTTCAGCATTTTAGTGATGTCTTTGATTCACTTTTGTACAAGGTGCTGGGTATGGGTCTATTAATTCTTCTACATCTGGAGATCCAGTTTTTCCAGCACCATTTATTGAAGATTCTCTCTTTCCTCTACTGTGTGTTCTTGGCACTTTAGTCCTAGGTGAGGTGGCTGAAATTGTGTGCAGTCATGTTTGAGTGCCTATAGAAATGTCATATTTGTGCCAGAATTATGTCCTCCAGTAATAAACTGTATGTTAACTCCAATATATGTTTAGGAATTCACATTTTCCCTTTAATTTTATGTTATTCTAAAATATGAATATATACCTTCCACCCATATATGTTAATTACCATGACTGAAAATAAGTGGTAAATTAATTTTAGGCCCCATTGAGAGACTCACATTGTAACATGACAGTTGCTTTCAGATAGAAAGAAATATTGCTCAGCTTGTGTTAATATTGAGCTTTATTGCACTGTGGTTTGATAGAATGCATGAAATAATTTCAATCGCTTTGTATTTGTTGAGATTTCTTTTGTGTCCCAGGATGTGGTTGATTTTGGAGAATGTTCTATGGGTTGCAGAGTAGAAAATATATTCTCTGGTGTTTGATGGAATGTTTGGTAGATGTCTGTGAGGTCCATTTGTTTTGTTGTATTGTTCAATTCTAATGTCTCTCTGTTATTTTTTGTCCACTTGATTTATCCAAGTGGCTCAGTGGGGTGTTGAAGTCCCCCAGTATTATTATGCTGTAATTAATCTGTGTCTTGAGAACCTGCAGAATTGTGTTTATATAGTTTGGTGCACCAGAGTTTGATTCATAAACATTTGGGATTGTGAAGTCTTCCTGGATAATTGCTCTTTGATAAGGATGTAATGGTCCCCTTTGTCTCTTCTGATTGACTTTACTCTGAGGTCTGTTTTGTCTGATATTAGAATAGCCTCTCTGGCTTGTTCCTTGCTACCATTTGCTTGGAATATTCTTTTCCATTCTTTCACTGTAAAGTGTTGTCTGTACTTGAGGGCGAGATGGGTTTTTTAGACATTCTCCAAGTCTACATCTTTTGATTGGGAAGTTTAGACCATGAATATTTAAGGTTATTATTGAGAGATGTGTGTTGCTTCCTTTCACCTTACTTTTTGTTTGTATTCTTGGTCTAGGTTTGTTTTTACTCTGTTATGCTTATGTTGATTTCTCTCTTTAGTTGCTTAAGGATAGCTGTTCCTTTCCTCTGCTCTTTGAATTACTTCGGAGGATTTTTTGAAGTGTTGGTTTCTTAGACATGTATTCTTTCATCTTTTTCATGTTATAAATATTTTTCTTTCTCCTTCAACCAAAATTGAAATTTCTTCCAGGTATAGTAATCGGGGTTGGCATTTAAGTTGTTTAGCACTGGGAATACTTTGGTCCACGTCCTTCTGGCTTTCATAGCTTGCACTGAGAAGTCATTAATTCTGATGGGTTTCCCCTTATATGTAATTTGTCATTTTTTTCTTGTGGCTTTGTTTTGAGCATCTAGCATTTTAACTATGATGTGATGTGGGGAATTTATTTTCTGGACTTGTCTATTTGGTGTTCTATGTGCTTTTTATATTTGTATGGGTTTGTCTTTTTTTTTCAGTTTGGGGAAATTTTCTTCTATTATCCTGTTGAAGATCTGATCAATTCCATTCTCTTGGGATTCTTCTCCTTCCTCTATCCCTATGATGTGGAGATTGGGTCTTTTCATAGTATTCCACATTTCCTGGTTTTTCCTCTCTTGTGATTTTTTTAATCTTCACTTGAACATTTTAGTTGTTCTGTGTTATCCTGCTGGTTTGATATTCTATTTTCTGCTTCACTCATTCTGCTTCTGAAGATGTCTTCCATCCTTTCCTGTTGATTGGATGAATGTTCAATTTCCTTTTTCATGTCTTCCTGTGATTTCCTTAGTATTTCCACTTCCTTTTGGAGGTTGTCATTTTTTACTTGTAGCTTCTTGCTTCAACAGTCTGTTTCTTTTTTCATTTCAGCCTGAGATCTTTTCAGTGTTTCCACATCCTTCCAGAGTTTGCCATTCTCTCCTTCTAGTTCTTTTTGGAGTTTGTGTTCCTCTTCCTTTAGTTCTTTTCAGAGTTTGTATTTCTCTTCTAGTTCTTGCCAGCATTTATCATTCTTTCCTTCTAGATCCCTCCTGCAATTTTCATTATCTCCCCTTAGTTTTCTGATTTGTTCTTTATATTCTTTTATTTCTTTGAATATGTCAATGACTATTCTTCTAAGGTCTATGTCTTGATTTCCTTCCAGGGAGATCTAGTTGTAGGGATCATCTATAGGACTGGTAGTGTTTGGTGTGGTTTTATTATGATCTTTTCCTATGTTATTTATTCATTGTGGCTTCAGTACGTGGGTTTATTTATTTATGGATTGATTGATTGATTGATTGATTGATTTTTGTTTGGATTCTGATGCTAGCCTAGCCTCAAATGTTAATATGGAGGATTGGTTGGTAATTCACTGTGCTTCCTGCTGTTCAGTTCCTCTATGTTGGCTGTGCAGCCTAGAATCACTAACACTGATCCCACTGAATCAACTTCAACTTGGGGTGGAGTGGGTGGGTGGGGAAGTGGGGGGTGAGGGATTGGCGAGTGGGGGCTTTGCCCCTGAGGGTGGCTGGATTGCTCCACCCATGCTGGGTGTGTTGTCCCACCTGGTCCCCATGGCCCAGGCCATTGTGCTGGCTCCGTGTTTGCCTGCACTTTCTAAGCCCACTTGAGCATGTGCTGGGCTCCTGGGCATCTCCTGGTATGATAATTTATGCTCCTTCCCCCACCAGTCATCTTCATGCTCAGTGTTGCTTTGGCTATCCAGAGTATTTTGTGATTCCATATGTATTTTAAAATATTTTATTCCATTTCTGTAAATAGTGTAAAGGGAAATTTGATTGGGATTACATTGTGATGGGAAGGGTTTCTATGATATTCTCTCTCACGCATTGTTTTTTATTGGTATGTAGGAAGGCTACTATTTTTGTAAATTGATTTTATATCCTGCCACTTTGATGAAAATATCAATCATTTCATGAAGTTTCCTGGTGGAATTTTTCTGGTTACTTATGTCTAATATATCAACTGCAGATAGGGATTAATTCAACCTCTTGGTTTCCATTTAGTAACCTTTTCTTTTCCTTTCTTTTCTTGTTGGTCTAGCAAATGTTTCAAGCTTTATATTGATAAGGAGTGGGCATCATGGATAAGATGGTCTGGTTCCTCATTTTAATGGGAGAGGTTTACCTTTTACTCCTTTCAGAATGATGCTGGTTGTAGGTTTGTTTTATATAGCCTTAATTAATTGAGTTTTATTCCCTCCAAGCCAATTCTCTCTATGTCTTCTATCAGAAAAATCTCTGGGATTTTTGTCAAAGGCTTGTTCTGCATCTATTGAGATAATCATGCAATTTTTGTCATTCGGTTCATTTTTATGATTATGTTTATTGATTTACATGTATTGACCCATTCCTGTATTTCTGGAATAAAGGCAACTTGATCATTGTTTGTAATCTTATTGATGTCTGTGTGTATACAATTCAAGCGTTATGTTGGTAATTTTAGCATCTTTGAAAATTAGGGTTATAGGCCTATAGTTTTTGTGTTTTGTGTGTGTGTGTGTGTGTGTGTGTGTGTGTGTGTGTGTTTCTCTTTCCACCTGTTTTTGATATTTGACTAATACTGTCTGTCCTGGATATCTTTGGTTGTCAACTTGACACACCTGGCTTGAGGGAGCCTCAGTTCAGGAACTGCCTCCATTGGATGGGCCCATTTCCATGTCTATGGGTTATTTTCTTTATTGTTTGATTATGTGGGAGGGCCCAGCCAACTGTGCATGGTTCCACTTCTGAACAGGTGGTCCTGTATTGTATAAGAAGGCAGGCTGAGGATGGACAAGAAAACCAAGCCAGTAAGCATTCCTTCATGGCCTGTGCTTCATCTCCTGCCTCTAGGTTCCTGCTCTGAGTTCCTACTTTGAGTTCCCTCAGTGATAAACTGTGGGCCAGGAGATGTAAGCTAAATAATTTTCTCCTCAAATTGATATTTGTCAGAATGTTTTTGTCACAGTGATTAAAACCAAACTATAAAAGAAATTGGTACCAGATGTCAGTTATTGGTTTGATAGATCCGAGCTTGGTGTTTTGTGGAGGACTATGGAAGCATTTGAAAATTTGGACTAGAGAAGCTATTGAGTGCTTAGTTTGTTGCTGTAAAGCTTGGAATGGTTATGGTGAAAGAGTTGTAGGTAATGGAGTCCTGGCTTGTGAAGTTTCAATGAGAAGTGGAATATATCAGGGATGGTTTTGTGATGTTCTGATTTGAGAATCTGTGGGTTCTAGTTAGCTGGGGCTGAAGAATCTGCTGTGATTAAGAAGATACCAGAACCTGAAGTGAAACTTTTGTTTTACTGGGATAATTGATGCTCATTATCAGGAACTGAAAAATCAGCTGTCAGTAACAACAGACCAGCATCATGTTGATGAAATCTTCTGGGAATAATTTCCTCAGGGGCAGCACAGTGAACCTATGGTCCACAGATGTCCAGAACCTCCACCTCAAGCTGGAACCAGGGCTTGGTAATGGTGTAAAAGTCTTCTGCATGGTACTGGTGTTGAAAGCCTGAAGGTGTCACAGAAAGCAGCTGAGGCTTAGCAATACAAGAGGCCAGGAAAGGCCATTTGTGAAAGTGCAGCCTCAGCTGTCATGAAGAGCCTAAGTTTTTAGGGGTCATGAAGAGAATCTGAGGCTATGCACCTGTAGTGTTTAGAAGAGCCTATTGCTGAAAGTAGAACCTCAGTATCAGTGGAGACCCCAGATTTTTGGAGATCCCAGGACTGTGGGGTGACTACCAAGGACAGTGGCAGGTGTGGAATGGAGCCAGCTTGGGCCTGCAACATGAGCTGTGTGTGCTGTGAACCATTGAAGTGGACCACTGAAACACTTTGGAGCCCAGAAGCTCATGAGTGAATTTCAGATGTCCAGCTTTGAGTTACCTTGCTGGACTTTGGGTTTTCTTATGTATGATTCTTCACTTTGAAATAAAACAGTGCTTAACTGTTTTTAATTTATTCAGGAACCCACAGTTGAGTCAGCTTTAAAAGAGACTTTTAATTTAAGGGTTGGGTTTTTTTTTTTTTTTAAGGACTGTGGGACTTTTAAAGTTGTACTGTTTTATGCTGTAATAAACCATCATACCTTGGGGATAAGAAATTGAAAGCTTGTGGTTTAGTGGTGGTGAGTTTGTGTGTCAAGTTAACAGGGGTCAATTGTGCAGGATAGCTTTGGTTGTCAACTTGACATACGTGGTTTGAAAAAGCCTCAGTTCAGGAGCTGCCTCCACTAGACTGGCCTGTGGCCATTTTCTTGATTGCTGTATGATATGGGAGGGCCCAGCCCACTGAGGTTGGTGCCACCCCTGGGCACATTGTTATTTATTGTATAAGAATGCAAGGTGGACATGGACCAGAAGACCAAGCCACTGTATATCATTTCTTCATTGCCTGTGGTTCAGCTCCTGGCTCCCAGTTCTGCCCTGAATTCCTACCTTGAGCTCCCTCATTCATGAACTGTGACCCAAGAGATGTAAGCTGAATAAACCCTTTCCTCTCCAAGTTGGTATTGCTTAGAATGTTTCACCACGGCAGCTGAATGCAAACTAGAATGCTGGCTATAGAGAAAGTTTGGGAATTCTCCCTTTATTTATATCTTTTTGAGTAATTTAAGTATTATTGGTTGTAGATCTTCTTTTATGGTCATGGAAAAATTCTACTATAGATCTACCTGGGCCTAGGCTTCGTTTTTATAAATGAGGCTTTGTATTACTATTTCAGATTCCTTGTATTTAATGGGTCTGTTTAAGTTCCTTATCTATTTTTATAATTTTCTTTATTATTTTTATTTTATGTGTTTGAGTATATTGCCTCCATGTTCATAAGTACTCCACTGTCATGCAATGACTGTGGAAAATGGCATCAGATTCCCCTAGAACTCATGTTGTGGATGGTTGTTAGCCTCCACGTGGTGCAGGGATTCAAAACTGTGTCCTCTACAAGACCACCCAGTGCAACTAACTGCTTAGCTATCTCTCCAGCACCAATTATTTCTTTTAGGCTTAACTTTGGTGGACTAATTGAATTTAGAAATTAATTCATTTCTTTTGTTTTTAAATTTAATGGAATATAAGATTTTAATGTATTCCATCATAATGTTCTCAATTCTTTTAATGTTTGTGGTAATGTTTCCCCATTTGTACTTGATTGTTCTATTTCTTTCTTTTGGTTATTTGGTCTAAATTTCTGTCTATCTTGATTATCTTTTCAAAGAACAAACTTTGAGATTTTTTGATTCTTTGTATTAGTTTATTATATCTATTTAATGATTTTTGTTCTAATATTTAATATTTTTTTGTCTGTTGAGTTTGGGTTTGGTTTGTTCTCGCTCTCCAGAATTGTTAGTTTTTACCATTAAGTTATTTGTTTGTAAGTTTTGTAATTTTTAATGTAGGTGCTTAGAGCTACAAACTTCCCTGTAGGGCTGCTTTTAATGTGTTCCAGAGGTTTGTTTCTTTTACTATAATTTTCATTTAGTGCTAGGAATATTTTTATTTCTTTATTGAATTCTTCTTTGACCCATTCATCATTCAAGATTGTGCTGTTTAGTCTCCACTAATTCATGCGGTTACCAGAGCTTCATTTGCTCTTGATTTTAAGCTTTATTGCATTCATTGTGTTCTTATAGAATACATGGAATTATTTAAACTTTTTGTATTTGTTGAGGTTTGATGTGTCCCCCTGTGTGTGGTCTATTTTAGAGAAACTAACTTGGGCCATTAAGTAGAATATATAGTCTTTGGTGGTTGGGTGGAATAGTCCATTAATGCCTGTTAGGTCCTCTTGATTTATGTTATTGCTTAATGCAGATATTTCTCTGTTAATTCTTTGTCTAGTTGGCTTGTTTTGGATAGAGTTGGTATTGAAGTCACTGAGTTGGGTTTAATCTCTGTCTTGATTTCAATAGCAGTATATTTATGAAGTTTGGTATACCAGTTTGGTGCATATATGTTCATAACTACAATGACTTCATTAAGGGTTCCCTTGATCAGAATGAAATGATCTTCATTATACCTTCTGATTAATTTTAAATATGTAATCTATTTTTTCAGATATTAGAATTGCAACATTTGGTAGTTTCTTAGTCCATTGCTTGGAAATATTTTTCCCTGCCTTTCACTCCAAGGTGATACACGTTTTTAAAAGTAAGATGAGTTTCTCATGGCCAATAACAAGATGGATTTTGTTTATTAGTGCTCTCAACTATTCTATGTAATTTTACTGGGGAGATGAAGCCATTGATATTTGAAGTTATTTTTGAAAGTTGTATATTGGTTTCTTTCATCTTATTTTCTATTAGTGTACTTAGTCTCATTTTGTTTTTCTGTAATTATATATTTGTCTTCTTTCTGTAGCCTATTGGGCATGATCATTCCTTGCTTCAGTCCTTTGTATTGATTCAAGTTTCTCTGGGGGTCTGGTTTGGTGGCTATAAATGCTTTCAGCCTATTTGTGTCATGGAAGATTTTTCTTTCCCATTTAACTATGATAGACAGTTTTTGTTGGTAAAATATTCTGCCTTGGCATTTATGATCATGTATAGCTTATAAAACTTTGCTTCATGCTCTTCTGTCTTTCATACTTTGCCTTGAAAACTCAGTTGTTATTTGGAAGTATTTTCCTTTATATGCAATTTGTTGTTTTCCTCTAGCATATTTCAATATCCTCTCTTTACTCTGTACATTGAGTTTTGCTCTAGTCCCATCTATTTCTCCTCTCTCTATTTTTGTATCTATATTTTATCTATATGGGTATGGCTTTCCTTAATTTATGTATTCCCATTTTCATAATATTGATTCTACAAATACATGAGCATTGTACATCCTTCCATCTCCTGGTGTCTTCCTGTGTCTCTTTATAGTATTAATTTCTAACACTTTTTTCTGGTGCAAATTTTGGGATCTTTTATGTATAATATTGTTGGCAAATAGTGGTAATTTTATCTCTAGTTTTCCAATTATTACTCCTTTAGTTTTCTTCTTTTGTCTTCTTGCTCTTGCAGGACTTTTAAGTGCTATCTTGGAAAGGATTGGAGAAAGCAGACTGCCTTGTGTGGTTCCTAATTTAAATGGGAATGTTTCCAGTTTTTCTCCATTTAGAATGATGTTGGCTGTGCTTTTCTTATATAAACCTTCACTTATGCTGAGTATGTTCCCTCCAGTCCAATTCCATATAGGACTCAACATGAATGCATTTTGAGTTTTGCCAAAGGCCTACAGGTAAACAGAAGAGATCATGAAAACCACAAATTAATAGAATGATAGGAATTAATACACATCCTTCAATAATTATGCTGAAAATTATTAACCTCAATAAAGAAACAGAGACTAACACATTGGATGAAAAAACTGGATCCATCCTTTTGTTCTCTTCAGGAGACACACCTCACCATCAACAATAGACAATACCTTCGATAAAATTGTGGAAAAAGTTAACCCAAGCAAATGGATTAACAAACATAGGTATTCTGAGTTCTGACAAAATAGACTCCAAACCAAATCTAGTCAAAAGAGATGAAGAGAGACACTTCTTACACGCTGAAGGAAAAACCTAGCAATAAGATATTGCAATCCCTAAAGTATATATACTCTGAACATCAACATTTAGTTTCATTAAAATATACCATTAGATATAAAACTACAGACTAATCACAACAATGTGACACTGTTAACTTCAACACTCTACTGCCACCAATAAACAGCTTATTAGAAGAAAAATTTAAACAAATTGCTGAGTTAAAAAATATTATGAATCAGTGGACATAACAGATATCTAAAGAATATTACACCCAAACACAAAAGAAGACACATTCTTCTCAGCAGCTCATGGAAATTTCTCCCAAATCAATCATGTATTAAAATACAAAGCAATCCTCAACAAATAAAAGAAAAATTGAATTACCATCTTGAATTCTATTTGAAAAGAATGGGATAAAGCTGGATATCAACAAGGACAGAAATTCCAGAAAGCATGGAAACTAAACTAATAAATGAAAATGGATAAACAGTGAAAAAATATACATGTATATCTATATCTATCTATCTATCTATCTATCTATCTATCTATCTATCTATCTATATATTTGTGTCATAGAAAGTAAAATATTCTTTGCTTAAACATAAGGCAACTATTTTGAATTATTGTTAAAAGACAACCTAGAAAAAGATGCAGCACTGACAGTGACTTAGAAATTCTGTAAACATATATCTAAGTTAAAAACTTACTGTGTGATTCACTAACATTAATTTGAAATGTGAAACATATTCATAAGTTCATATAGATTCTTAAAAATAACATATGTAGGGCCTGGAGAGATGGCTCAGTGGTTAAGAGCACCTACTGGTCTTGCAGAGGTCTCGGGTTCGATTCCCAGTACCCACATGGTTAAGGCTAAGAAGCATCTTTAATTCCAGTTCCAGGGGAATCTGATGCCCTCTTCTGACCTCCGCAACATTGCATGACTCGGGTGCAACAACTTACATGCAGACAGTACACTCATACACATAAAAATAATAAAGAAATAAAATAAAATATAAATTAAACAAATAGCATATGTACAAGTTTTCTCTATAGAAATGCAAAATGATAGAGAATATCAGAGCAATGTTTGTTTTTTTCTTAAAGGCATAGCATATGGGAAGTCTGAGAAGGGTTTATCTCATAAAATTAAGTTTGGAATAAGCAATTTCATTGAAATTTTGTACTAATTCTCTGAAGTAAATATAATTATTGCAATTGTAGCCTGATTTGAATCAAGTAGAATGTGCCATGGTTCCTTTTCCCATTTAGAAGTGGATTTTATTTCTGCAGCCTGAGGTTTTGTTTTGATTAATATGTCAGAAATAATAGCATGAAACTTAACTAAAGAATAAGGAAACCCATTGCTCTCGTATATGGCAAACGTCACATGCGAGAAGTCCAGCTTTCATCAATTAAGTTTTTTTATGAATAAATAACATATTTGTTATTACCTAGTTTTATGCTTATAAAGCTACACAGCTCAATTTGCTTCTTGGAATTCTTGGCCAGTGTTTCATATTCTTTATTTCATTCTATTTACCATTTATCTTTTAAAATTTGTTTACTTTTATATACATATACATACATATTTTATATATATATATATATATATATACATATTATATAAATATGCTTTTTCTGCCTGTATATATAATTGTAGCACATGCACACAATGTTTGTGAAGACCAGAAGAGAGTAACTCTTGGGACTCCAGTTACAGATGTTTGTGACCTGCCATATTAGTGCTGGGAATAAACCCCAGCACCTCTGCTAGAGAAAGCAGTGTTGTTGTTTTTTTTTTTTTTTTTGGTCTTTTTGAGACAGGGTCTCCCTGTAGCCCCAGCTGTCCTGGAACTCAGTCTGTACAGGCTGGCCTTGAAGTTACAAAGATCCGCCTGAAAGCAGTGTTTTTAAGGCTGAGCCATCTCTCCAACCCCTAAAATGTTAAGCTAAAAAACTGAATAGTTTTGGACTGGAGAAATGGCATAGCAGTTAAGAGTGCGGACTGACTGCTCTTGCAGAGGACCTGGGTTCAATCCCCAGTACCTACATGGTGGCTGAGAACCGTCTTTAACTCCAGATCCAGAGGAATCTGAAGCCCTCTTCTGACCTCCGCAGTATTGCTCGACACGGGTGCACAAACCTACATGGAGACAGTACATTCATACACATAGAAAAATAAAATAAATTGAATATTTTTTGAAAAAATATTGAATAGTTTAATGCAAATGTTGTGCCAAATATTTTACTAGAAAACATTGTAATGACTTTCTGTTAATAACTTTCTCTAAGTAACAGATGCATTTGCTACATTTTGTTTCTGGGATAAAATACCATGATCAAAAGCACATTATGGAAGAGAACAGTTGTTGCGGCTTACAGTTCAAGCGAACTGGAGCCCATCATAGCAAGGACAACATGGGTATAGACACTGAAAGCATAGAAAAATCAAGAAGCTGGTTAATCATATTTCCATCCCCACACACAGGAAATAGAGATAAAGAATAGGACAGACAAAGCTATAAATCTCAAAGACTATCTGCAGTGACACATTTCTTCAAGCACAGCTCCACCTTGTAAAGCTTCTTTAACCTACCCAAAAAGCTCCAACAAGGGGACCAAGTGTTCAAAGATATGAGTCTGTGGTAGATAGTTCTCATTCAAACTCATTACCACCATGACTCGTTCCTCATTTTATAATTAACCTATAAAGTTGGTATATCACATTCATATTAATAAAAATTAAATGTGAAAATTAAGCAAAAGAGTTTTTATCTGTGATGGAACTATATAAATAAAAGCTCTGAATAATAAATGAGTAGATAACTTCAAATCAAAATGTTATATTTGAAGATTACTATTTGATGCCTGTGATCACATTACACACTATGTCTAACTTGGGTTGAAACAAAATAAAATAGTATAATGATTAAAAAATGAGTAGATTAATTTAAGATATGCAGAATTCATTTCTATTTTAATACTTTATTATTTTTAAATTTTATTTGTGTGAGTGTATTGTTATGTGTATGTTATGTAAGTGCACCCATGTCATGCAGTGTCTGCAGAGGTCAGAAGAGGGTGTCAGATCCCCTCAAACTGAAATTATGAATGGTTGTTAGCCACCATGTAGGTGCTGAGAACTAAACCTGGATCCCCTGCAAGACAGCCAGTGCTCTCAACCACTGAACCTTCTCTCTAGTCCCTCCTTTGTATTTCAAAAATGACATAGCTATAATGGTAAACAGGCTCTGTCATGGATATTGTGTTTTATTGACTTGTTAGTGTACTGATCATAGTTTCACATGAATGACATGTCAAATAAGGTAGAAAAAAATCTTACTTGCTAAGATACTTAAATCATTCAGTTGTAAAGATTTTTATCATAGAAGTAATAAACTGAATGTTGATAATATGAAGAAGTATGTAAATCACAAACTTCTGTGTTTCTTTCTGTAGTTATTTAAATACCTCCTATGTAATTCCATTGTTATCACAAATTTCACTCTGGAAATTTTGACATTTATATAATACATACAATTAAGATTAAGTGGTCAGATTCATTTTAAAATTAGGATGGGGAATTCAAGGCATAATAAAATTTTGAATATTGAGTGGTGGAAATTTTGGAAGTGATATATCTGCTTATTACAGTCTCTCTTTAAACTACTTGCAACTGACTTAACTATTTGAAATTAGTCTAAATGGGGTTACTTTTGCTATATGTTAATAACAAAAGACATTTAAAATATCGTAAACTTGGTATTGTTAACCCATAGTAATGATTAGAAAAATGAAAATACCCTTTTGAATGACAAATGTAGGGCAGTACAATGTCTCAATGGACAGAGTGTTTGCCATTAATATAAATACTAAAATTGTGATTCCTGGATCATCCAACACACAGCCTATTTCGACTAGCAGGGATTGGCAAGCTCTTGGTTCAGTGTGAGACTCCACCTGCTTCAATAAATAAAGGGGAGAGCAATTGAAGAAGATGACACCTCATGCTAACTTTGGGCCTTGATGTGCATATGTGCTCACACTGCACACACATATGCTCCACCTACATGATTACACATAACATACATAAACACCACACATACACATTAAAAATAAATGTATATGCAATATTTCATTATAAACAAGAGACTAGCAATAGAGTGGTTAAAAAAACTTTGTATTATTATAAATATAAATACAATTGTTTCTTGTTTGTTTTATAAAATATACCTTGCTCCAAATTTTGTTTTCTTTCATATCTCCATACATTTTATACTTATACTTACTGAGTTTTGTATCTTTTTTAGAGGAAACTAAATAAAATTGTCTACGTAGCTGTTATTAGTATATCTCTCATAAGTTCATGTTCACAACAAAGGAAAATAATTGAAAACATATAATTTTATTTTATTCTGGTAATTTCCTTAAGGCACATTTCCTAATATTATTTCATTTCCCAATATTATTTCATTATTACAACACCATATAATGCATTGTTTCTGTATACAATTTCACATTTTTCTATCATTTTAGAAAAGCATGTTAGAAAGTTATATGATATACTATGTCCATATTTATGACTTATTTCATCCATTAGGGCAGCAAAGTAGCTAAGCAGTGTAATCAGTAGTTTTCATTCTTCAGATCAATTAAAAGCATGGCTGACCAATGATGCTTACTGTTTTCTGTACAGAAATATATTTAATAGATTATTTGATTAATCATTAAGCTTGATGAATTAGAACTAACAGGGAATCATAAAGTCGCTCCAGTGTACCATGAGCATTTGAAGAGTAGGTCAACAGAGAGGAAAGCATTCTTCTGATGTATGAAAAGTGAGGAGAAATACCCTGTGAGTTAATAAGAAAGCAAGCTGTTAATGAGAGCTCCCAAACATGATGGCTTAACCTTGAAGTACACAGAAATCTCTAGGATGTCTGGGTTGTTCAGACTCCACAAAATGATGAGACCACTTTCTTTGTAATTAATTAATTAATTTATTTATTTATTTATTTGATTCACAATATAAGAGCACAGTTGTTTTCAGATCACATTAATGTTGCTCAGTTTGCCATACAATTAGTTAATTGGTGCTAACATCCACAAATGAAGGATACCATTTGTCATTTGTTTTTCTGGGACTATGCTACTTCACTTAGCATGATATCTTCTACCTCCATCCATTTACCTGCAAAGTTCATGATGTCATCTTTCTTTACTGCTGCATAGAACTCCATTGTGTAGATGTACCATATTTTCTCTATCCACTCATCAGTTGAGAGGCACTTGGGTTGGTTCCAGCTCTTTGCTATTGTGCAGAGAGATGCAATAAACATGGCTGTGCATGTATCTCTGCAGTAAGATGATTCTTGTGGGTATATACCCAGAAGTGGTATGAGTGGGTCAGTTGGCAAGCTCATTCCAAGTCTTCCAAGGGTTCTCCACACTGCTTTCCATAGTGACTGTATGAGTTTACATTTCCACCAGCAGTGGATGAGTGTTCCCCTTTACCCACAAACTCTCCAGCACTTGGTATCATTTGTTTTCTTGATCCTAGCTAGTCTTACTGGAGTGAGATAATATCTTAAAATGGTTTTAATTTGCTTTTACTTACTAATTAGTGACACTGAGCACTTTTTAAGATGTTTCTCAGCCATCTCTAATTTCTCACCTCTGAAGTCTCTGTTCAGCTCTTTGCTCCATCTTTTTAGCGCATCATTTGTTTTCTTTCTTTGAATTTTTGAATAGTTTATATATTCTGGAAATCAATACTTTGTCAGATGTATCTGCGGTGAAGGTTTTCATCCACTCTGTGGGTTTTCTCTTCACTTCCTTGACTGTTACTTTTGATGTACAGAATCTTTTGAGTTTAATGAGGTCCCATTTGTCAATTGTTGATCTTATTTCATGCACAGCTGCTATCTGATTTAGGAAGTCTTTTCCTACGCCTCTATCTTATAGGCTGCTGCCAACTTTTTCTTCTATCACCTTCAGAGTTTTGGGTTTCAAGTTGAGGTCTTTGATCCATCTGGGGTTGACAGGGCTAGAGGTAGGGATTTAATTTCATTCTTCTAAAATTGGTGACCCTGTTTTGCCAACACCACTTGCTGAAGATGCTGTCTTTCCTCCATTGAGTATTTTTAGCCCCCTTGTCAAACAAGAGGTGGCTGAAAATCCATCAAGACAATGATGTAGTAATAAAATTCTGTGCATATGTTATGAACCTAAAACTACAGAACACATTATTACAAGTTTGTAAGACATGGAAGGAAATTTGGGAGTATGTAGGAAGCATCATTTACTTTAATCTCTTTATATTATAAACAAAACATTGTCAATAATTTTTATCTTCCTGTTAAAAGACATATAACACAAAATTGCAGGAGAAAAAATTAACTGAAATGAAACTGCAAAATAAAAATCCATAATGTACATATACACTTATAGAAAATATTGAGCTATTTTAAGCAGGTACCAAATATTTTTAAAAAGCTAAAAGAGAGTCTTCAATGTTTAGGGAAATAATATCATGAGAAGTAATCAAATTATTATATATTATAGGCAAATACAAAGCAAAATTACATGAATGCATTTTAAAATAACTATTGATAATTGATTGAAATAGAGAAGATCAAATGCCAATGATCATGTTAAAGAAGAAATGCAAATGAAAAGCTCAAGCTTCTTACTGGCTTTTAACAATGTTCCTACAAAATATTTTACAAGATCTGAGGACAGGCAGCAGAAAGATGTTTTCATTCTATTTTACCTGCAGTTCCTTGAACTTTGATATTTGTGTTAAGGCTTCTCATCCAACATGAGTATTTTAAAGTATTACTTCTTCAACCATTCTCTCTGTCCTTTCTCTGTGCTATTTTTTCAGGGCCCCCTTAGGAAAACATGTAGCCACATGATGTTGTCTCATAAGAGTTCAGCATTTTTGTTTTCTTTTCTTTTGCTTTTCTTCAATATTTTCCTTTTATTCCTCACACTGAATAGTTTCTATGTTGTATCTTCCAGCTGAATTTTTCCTGTGTCTGATCAAATTTCTTGAATAATTTAAATTTTGTTCTGTACTTTTCCTTTTTAGTGTTTCTAAATCTTTGATTATGTTTGCATTTTGTATTTTGTAATAATTTCCCCTAACTATATGAGACACATATTTATTTAAGCATAACTAAGAAATTGGTTTGCATGTATTTATTTAGATTTTTTCCCTGACATCTTGTTTAGAACACATTTCTGTTTCTTTTTATTTTGAGTTTGACATAAATTTATGCTTTATAATTATTTTATTGTCATAATGAAAATTGAAATTATGAAGCTAACAATGTAGCTACCTCTGGAATTGGATTCCTCCCATTCTGTTCTATGCTTTTTATTTTTGAAGTAGTTATGAGCTATTTATATCCAGTATTAATCTGTAATATACATGTGAAGCTCTTTTTGGATCTTTTCTGAATTTTAACCTTTCTCTATATATCTGCCACTAATCTTTAATTATTTCTTGCTTTGAGATAATGTCTCTCTGTATCCCCAGCTTGTCTGGAACTTGATTTGTAGATCAGGCTGGGCTCACTCTCATAGAGATCTCATTGTCTCTGCTTCCTGAGTGCTGTGATTAAAGCTAGTGTCATCATCTCCAGCTAGTAGTTGCTTTTTAAGATTCTAGTATTTAATGGACCTGGATCTCTAATGAAAAAAAAAAACTATTAAAATGAAGTGGAATAGGGTGCTGACCTTTTATATTTTCTGGAAATCACTTCAGCAAGAAAAGTAATAACTTGCAACAGTAGTGATCTCCTCTTCATTTGTGTACATCTCTTTGAAGCAGTAGTCAGTGACCAAGGCACCCCTTCCCAGTATCTGCACAAAAAAGGCTTGCTCTGCCTTCCCTGGCTCCTGTGGACTGAATGATAGCTGCTTCAGAACAGAAACACATCTTTCCGTCATGGGCTATGTGTTGAGTTATAACTTGCTGTGATAAGAAATTAAGTAAAATTAATGAAAATTATTTACTTATTGCCTTCCCATGGAAAATGCAAACTTTAAGGCTCTAGAGTTCTAAATTTGTCCTGTGGGACTTAAATTTCCAATCTGGTCTTTTCTGGGAGGGAGTGCAGTTCCTTGCATGTCTTTTTCTACTATTTTCCTAGAATTTTTCCTAAACATAGTGTAGTATTCTCATTAACAATGTAGAAGTGCATTCATAAAAGTATTAAGTTTGACTAGGTAACACAATAATATTTGAGTTGTACTGTCTCCAAACGTTACATTTTGTAAATAGAAGCAGGTTGTAATTGAAAGGAATGTTTTCATTTATTAGGAGCACAATCTTGAAAAGAGATAGGGATGATTCAAACAGCCATAGTCATTCACACATACAGAAATAAGTACGTTGATTTTGTACTCTTAGATGAATCACACTTATTTGGTATTGTTTCTATCATGAAAACATTTTGCAGTAGAATATCAAGTCTTTTCAGTATATGCCAAGAAGTAGTACAGCTGGGTCTTATGTTAAATCTATTCTACCTTTTTATTTGAGATTTTTTTTTATTTTAAGTTGAACTTTAGAGTACACATAGCATCAAAGTAACATAAATGAAACTTGTGATACCAAAAACATCAAAATACAGCAAAACTTTAACATGAAAATTCCATTTTTTTCTCCAATTTGTATTGCTTCAATATATATACATACATAAATATATACATATATAAATATACGCATACATACATATGCACATCATCTGAGTTGGAGGATTTTCTTTCTTCTTTCTTTCTTCTTTCTTTCTTTCTTTCTTTCTTTCTTTCTTTCTTTCTTTCTTTTTTTCTTTCTTTCTTTCTTTCTTTCTTTCTTTCTTTCTTCCTTCCTTCCTTCCTTCCTTTCTCTCTCTCTCTCTCTCTCTCTCTCTCTCTCTCTTTCTTTCTTTCTTTCTTTCTTTCTTTCTTTCTTTCTTTCTTTCTTTCTTCTTTTTGTCAAAAGTTGTCATGTTTTCCCCAAGGAAGTACTTGAAAATTCCTCCTTGGCAAGCCCAAACAACCGTCAATCTTGCCCCTGTGCTTCACACTGGGGTCCCTCCCCATCCCCGTGGTCACCCAATGAGGTCCAGCAAGTGTGTGTCCTGTCTTGATCTTCCTGCACTGGGCTCCATGACATAGCATGGGTAGTCCAATAATGGCAGTCTACCCTCTGAAGAGGCTGAAATCCCAGTAGCTGCTCAGTCCACAAGCTGGATAGCTCAGTAGTCCCCATCTGGCATTGAAGCTTTGGAGGATTCTCAGGTTTTATATCTGAACTACAATTTCTCAGACCTTACTGATTATTTATTTCTGGTTATACTTTCCTTTTGGATGCTTAAGTCCACACAGCCCAGATTAACCAAGGTTTTTCCTGAATGCTCCCGATCTCAACTATTCTACCTTTTTAAATAATTCTTTGCAGTGATTTTTACCATGGCTCCACCATGTTGCAATCCCAACCATACTCAATGAGGGCTCACTTTTCCCAGCATCTTCCTGAGTATTTCTTGTCAGGTTTCTTAATTTTACTTAATCTAATTGGGGTAATATGAAATTTCAAATTAGTGCTGATCTAAGGATGTTGAATAATTTTGTAGATGTTTCTTAGTCAATTTTATTTCTTCTTTTGAGAATTCTCTGTTTAAATCTATAGTGCATGTTTTGATTGAATCATTTGTTTTCATTATTCTCTATTTTATGAGTTCTTTATATAATCTGTATATTAATCAGATGTATAGCTGGAAATGATTCTCTCCTACTCTGTGTATTTTCTCTTCACTTGAATGGTTGTTTCCTTGCTTGTACATATGCTTTTAAATTTTATGAGGCCCCAGTTTTGAATTGTTGGCCTATTTACAGAGGGAATGGATTTCCATTCAGAAAATGTTTTCCTCTATTTGTATCTTTTAGAAAAATGCCTATGTTTTCTTCTAGAAGTTTCAGCTTTCAGGATTCACACTGAGGTCTTTAAACAATTTAGTTTATTTTGGTTCAGGGTGATAGATATAGGTCTTTATTCATTCTTGTTTACAAAGACATCCAGTTTTTCTCAGCAACATCTGCTGAAGATATCGTCCTTCTTCGAGTGTGTATTTCTGGCATGCTTGTCAAATATCAGATGACTGTTATTAAATGCACTTATGTTTGTGCCTTTTATGTTGCTTAATTTATCTGCATGTCTGTTTTTATGCCAGTACAATGGTGTTTTGTGACTTTGCCTCTGCAATATAGATTAAAATCTGGATATTTACTCAACCATGTTCATTATTGCTCTGTACACAATAGATAGAAAGTAAAATGTTTTATTCCTTTCAATGGATTAAAGAACAATGAAAATGTATCACATATAAACAGTTTAATTCTATTCAACCATGTAGAAAAGTGAAATAATCAATTTTGCTTGTAAATGTTATACTGAGTGAGGTAACTCAGACCCAGAATGACAAATGCTGCATCTTGTCTGTCCCTCTATTTGTGAATTTTAGCTGTAAATTTTCAGATTTGTATCTGTAACCTTATATAAACATAGAAGCGAGGAAAATTTTTTATTATTATTTTTATTGATGCTTTGTGTATTTCATACATCATTTTCCAATTCAGTTCAGGCATATATCCCCTTCCCTTCCCCCCACACCACCTCTACCCATCCCAGATCGTGCATTCTGCCATAACTTTTCTGCATCTTTCTCTGCTTTTTTGTTTTGTTTGGTTTTCATTTTATTTTAACAATAAGTGATAATTTGTGAGTACAAGCATCCTTCATGTAAAACCAATTTGCAAGCAGTTGTGCCCAAACCCACACAGCTCATGGGTCCCACCATCCAGCAGGGGGAGCTTGTATGTTCAATCAAGTTGATCAAATGAGTGTCCAGACTATATTGTTGTAGTTTCACCATTCACCCCAATCGCAGCCCTTACATTCTACCACGCCCCCTCTTCCGCAGATTGTTCCCTAGGCTTAGAAAAGGGGCACAGGTGGATGAGAAGCAAAACAGTCTACTTTCTCTGGAGCTGTTGTCTTGGTCTCTAGTCAATTCTGGCTGTTTTCTTTCATGGGCTGCCAGCTTGTCCAGGCATAACCTTTCGATCCTACTAATGAAGCACATGCAATTAGATATATAGGTATTTAAACAGTATAATATATAGCCTTTCGATCCTACTAATGAAGCACACGCAATTAGATATATAGGTATTTAAACAGTACTAATTGTTATGGTAGGTTACTTTGGTATAGACACAGATGTTTGGATGGTATGTTAATCCATGAATTACATTTTCTTCTGTTAAGTATGACAGGGTCTTCCTGTGGTTTATAACATCTCCTAACCATTAGAGGATGTAAGCTTGTGGCATCAGCCGTGGGTTATTCCTCCAAGGAGAGAGCTAATAGCCAATTAGATTTGGGATATACAGACATATGGCTGCCACTGCTGCACAGTATTTCCAGGCAGATGAGGTGTAGCTGGTACTGACGGAGGAGTCTTGCTTGACTCAAGGAGACCTATATTTGCTTTATTGGTTTAGTGGCCTTTGGTAACACTCTCTGGCATTCCAGAGACCATCCGTATGCTTGCAAGTGCAGTCTCCACACATCTTTCCCATGTTTATATCAGGTCTTCAACAGCAGGGCCTTATCGCCTCTCTTCCTGCAGATATCCCAGTTTGGAAATTGAATGTGACCATGAAGGACAGAGGATAAAGAACTCTAGGGAGGGATATAGCAAGATATGGGTGCTGTGAAGGAGGAAAAGAGAAAATGGGAGTGGGAAAAAAAGAGCATCCTACAGAGGGAGAAGGCAGGCACAGAGATGAGTGACAATTAGGATGTTTGGGAAACTCACAAACACATATATTTTACAATATGTCTCTAAACATTATATATATATATAAATGGAATTATAGCACATAAGGTGACAATGTTCCCCCAAAGATCCATAGAAAGACTAGTAAAATCCCCCATGCCAAGAATAGGAAATCTTTCTTTGACTTGGAGATCAGGGAGTCCAAGAGACCCCCAGTTGCCTCCTAGAACTTAAATAATAAGATCGTACTGCTGAAGGCATTATACACATTGGACATAGATATAGGAGGAATCCAGTTTGAACTGACAGGGCAGCTCCCTCTATGAGCACTAGCTTTCATAGTATCCAAAGGTACTATGAAATATGCCAAGGGACAAAAACAATCAATATTCCTACCCATCTGAATAGCTATGAACCACAGAAGGATATCCCCATGGTGAAACTGTGAGAAATTTTTTCTTGGAAATTATAAACAGATGTGTAAATTCACTGAAAGTTTACTCAATAGGAGTGAGTTCATGCATGGTACTAACCATAAATCTAACTATATTCTTCTGCATGGAATGGTTATAGACACTAGAATCAGAAAGCACTGTCATTTTTTCTGAATCAGAATATATTCTATTTGAAATTCTTATCAATATACCTAAAGATGAGTATGACTCTCACTTCTTATCAAGCTTATTTTTGTAGCAGATAGATGCTATGGCAAATATGCACATTGCAGAGGATAAGTAACCACTGAGTGCCCAATCCCAGCTGTTATATCTACAATGCATTGCCTACACCTAAGTCTAAGGTAACAACAGAGTAGGAGAGAAAAAGATTGTTAAGAGACAGAATCAGCATGCCTTCTGCTAGTGTCTTCTAGACATGACAGGGAAGCTACACCTGTGGAATCTCAACAATATGGTTTCTAAAACAAAGAGCTGCATAATGGCAAAATGAGTCAACATGTCAATGTGGATAGGAGAAAATTGAAAAGGCCCCACCTCTAGATGAAGAGCTACAGGCAAGTGAGACTGCTAACGTAAGGAGCATCAGTTTTCCCTAGGCACAAGCCTCCTTATATATTATTCAATCCAAAGTGGTCATCTTCAAACACATACCAAGAAGAGCAATACTAAATGAAATCAGAGTTAATTTTGTATATACATAGAATATTTGATTCTATGTGTGTATCTGTGTCACAGTAATATTGTAGAAAAAATGATCATGAGTCTGAGAGAGGTGGTAGGAAGACATATGAGGAGTTTGAAGCAGGACAGGAAATGGTAGAAATGATGTAAACATGTATTCTTGTTTCAAATTCTCCAAAACATTTATTCACATATAAATAACAATGAAATCATGAAAATCTTATGGAAATAGATGGAATTAGAAAACATTCTACTGAGTGAGGTAATGCAGACTCAGGATGACAAACACTGCATTTTTCTCCCTTTCCTGAAGATCCTACTTCTTCAGCTCTACATGTATTTTGAAGTAACTGCAGAATCCAGGAATGTAGAAAAGGATGATAGAGGAAGGGGAGATGAGGATCTCTAGAGAGGGTGATGGGAGGACACAGGGTCTATCAAGTGTGAAATGGGGAGAATTTGTGAGGAGATAAAGAAAGGATACATAGGTAAAGCAAAGAATAAGAGACAACTATCACTAAGGACTTCTGAGTAAGCCATAGGGAAACATTATTATATATGCTTGCTTAAATTTGACATATATGTATATGTATATGTGTATTATGTAAGTTAAAGGAAAACATAGTGTAGTAACACACAGGGAATTATGACTCAGTATATTCAAATGACTACAGTCAGTTTTATATTGGTGAAGTATTAAGTCCAAATATCAGTAAAGAATAAAAAGGAAGTGAGGAGATAATTTAATACAATGTATGAATTAGAGAGGGAAAAATGGATTCAATTGCACTTAGAGAATAAGATACTTAATGTTTTATTCAATTATAGGTAAAGTTGGCTATTGTAAATTCCATTAAAACCCAATAGATTATTAATCATTCAATTAGGGAAACAACAAGCATTACTGGAACAAATATTCTGGTTTTTTTTAATATGCCAGTCATTTTATAAGCTTTAAACATTCGATACACAGATTGATAACATTTTTACCTTTAATCAAGATATTCTATTAGTGGCTGGTCATGGTGGCACTCCTGAGGCAGAGACAGGCAGATCTTTGTGAGTTCAAGGCCAGCCTGTTCTACAGAGTGAATTCCAGCACAGCTGGGGCTACAGGGAAACCCTGTCTTGAAAAGACCAAAAAAAAAAAAAATAGATATTTCTAGTGGTGAATAGCGGAAAATAAGAGTTATACATTTTAAGGCAATAAAATGCATGTTATTTTAAATATGACCAATATTGGTACATTTAAAACCTAAAATTAGATAACTGTCATATAATATTCTTATGCTATGTATAACTTTTATAATTCTCATTTGTCAATTGGAATATACTTCAAAATGTCCCCAATGTTTCTTTGCTAATAATTTATTGAATAGTATCTTATTGAATACAATATAAAAAAGCATTTTTCTGTCAAAAAACAGGGAAATATTTTAGTCCCTTTTATTATAAAATAAGATCACAACTACTTTCTTTCTTTGATGTTTGCACATTTTTCAACATCTGTATTTTTGTCCTCTTCTACAATACAGATAATTAATTTTTGTTTTCCTATACACTGTTAATGCAGCTGTTAATGTACTGGTTACAAAAATGGCTGAAATAATGTAATTCTAGTTAGAACTCATGATTACAAATTTGCTTACTGCCATCAAGCAGTAGAAACTATTTTACTCAGGAGAAAGGAGAACTATGTTAACTTATAAAAACCCACTTCAAAAGGGGAAGGGAAAGGGAAATATGCCTGAACTGAATTGGAAAAAGATGTATGAAATACACAAAGCATCAATAAAAAATAAATAAATAAATAAATAAATACCCACTTCAAAAGTCTTCATTGTTTAGCAATGTTGTTGCTTGGTTTAGTTTTCACAGTGATTGTGCTGTTCAAATAAAGAAACAAGAAAGAAAAATATAGACCCATATCATTAATGAACACATGGAAAAATTCTCAACAAAATACTTGCAAATTGCATACAGACCCACATCAAAAAGATCATCCATCATGACCAAGTTGGATTCATATGAGAGATTCAGGGATAGTTCAACATGCATAAATCAATACATATCATGAAACACATAAATGGACTGAAAGACAAAAATCACACAATCATCTCAATTGATGCAGAAAAAGCTTTTGACAAAATCCAGCATCCCTTCATGCTTAAAGTCCTAGAGGGAATTGGACTGGATGGATCATTCCTCAATATAATCAAAGCCATATACAAGTACCCCACAGCCAACATCATCCTAAATGGAGAAAAGTTGGAAGCATTCCACTTAAAGGCAGGAAATTGGCAAGGCCTTCCACTATCACCACTCCTCTTCAATATAGTGCTTGAAATGCTTGCTAGGCCAATAAGGCAAGAAAGCAAAATGAAAGGAGTACTAATCAGAAAAGAGGAAGTAAAGTTATCCCTGTTTACAGATGATATGATAGTTTTCATAAGGGATGCTAAAAACTACACCAGAAATCTCTTAAAAATGATTAAAAGATTCAGTAAAGTGGCAGGATACAAAATAAACCTAGAAAATTAGTACCCTTTCTTTACACCAACAACAACTGAAGAAAGATTACAAGGAGATCTTCCAATCACAATAGGCTCAAAAAAAAAAAATACCCTAGGAATAACACTAACCAAAGACAACAAAGACCTCTACAACAAAAAATTTAAAACCCTGAAGAAGGAGATAGAAAATGACATCAAAAGATGGAAATATATCTCATGCTCATGGATTGGAAAAATTAATACAATAAATATGTCCATTCTACCCAAATTAATATACAGATTCAATGCAATCCCAATCAAAATCCCCATGAGCTTTTTCACGGACTTGGAAAAAATATCCTTAAATTCGTATGGAAAAACAAAAGACCCCAAATAGATAAAGCCACCCTGGGCAAAAAGTGCAATATAGGGGGGATTACTTTACCAGACTCAAGCTACATTACAGGGCTATAGTCCTAAAGACAGCTTGGTATTGGAACAAAAACATACCCATTGACCAATGGAACAAATTTGAAGATCCAAACTTGAGCTCATATAACTTCAGCCACCTCATATTTGACAAAGGACCCAAAAAAGCTCAATGGAGGAAAGATAGCATTTTCAGCAAATGGTGTTGGCAAAACTGAATCACCATTTGTAGAAGAACAAAATTAAACCCCTACTCCTTGCCCTGTACAAAAATAAACTCCATGTGGATAAAAGATCTCAACCTGAAACCTGAAACCCTGAAGGTGATAGAAGAAAAAGTCGGCAGCAACCTATAACACATAGGCATAGGAAAATACTCTCTAAAGCAAACAGCAGCTGAACAGGAAATAAGGACAATAGCTGACAAGTGGGACCTCATCAAACTCAAAAGCTTTTGTATAGCTAAAGAAACAATCAAGGAAGTGAAGAGAAAACCCACAGAGTGGGAGGAAACCTTCACCAGTGATACATCTGACAGAGGATTAACATCCAGAATATATAGACTACTTAAAAAGAAAGAAGAAAACAAATGAATGACCTACTAAAAAAAAAATAATGATATGAATATAAACTCACCAGTAAGGAAGTAAAGATGGCTAAGAAACATCTTAAAAATGTTCATCATTATTAAGGATATGCAAATTAAAACCACACTAAAGTATGATCTCACTCTAATAAGACTAGCCAAGATCAAGAAAACAAAGGACACCAAATGCTGGAGAGATTGTGGGGAAAAGGGAACACTCATCCACTGCTGGTGGGAATGTAAACTGGAAAAACCACTGCGGAAAGCAGTGTGGAGAACCCTTAAAAGACTCAAAATGACTCTACCAACTGACCCAGCCATACAACTCCTGGGTATATACCCACAAGACACATCCTAACGCAAAGATACATGCACAGCTATGCTTATTGCAGCTCTTTTCACAATAGTCAAAAGCTGGAACCAACCCAAATTCCTTTCAACTGGTGACTGGATAACAAAAATATGGTACATCTACAAATTGGAGTTTGTAAAGTGGTAAAGAAAGATAACATCATGAACTTTGCAGGTAAATGTATGGAACTCAAAGCCATTATGCTAAGTGAATTAATCCAGTTCCAGAAAAAGAAAGGCGAGTGATTTCCCTCATTTATGGATGCTAACACCAAATTCCCAGTTGGCAGGTAAACTGAGCAACCTTATTATTATATTTCATTACATCTGAAAGCAACTGTGCTACTATAATGTGAATCTCTTAATGGCCTCTAGAATTGACCTACCACTTGTAGTCACACATTTTAATTACCACATATGGGTGGAAGATATGTATTCATATTCTTAAAAAAAGAATGTGAATTTATACTTCTTTTTAACTGCATGCAACTTTACTGTTAAAATGTGAATCTCTAAATGTGTTTTGGAAATAACCTATAGTTTATTTTCAGATTTTGTAATTTTGATTTATGTGTGGAGTGTACATATGCATATTTTGGAATAATATAAAATTAAAGGGAATGAAAAAGAGAGAAAAATACCTATTCAAAGAACTGACCAAAACAGTAAACTTGTGCATCGAAAATGTTATAAAAGACTGAGAAAGGAGATCTCCCAAGACCAGCTGAAGCAAGTGCAGGTAGGTAGGTAGGAGCTGGGTGCTTCGGCAAGGCTGATTCTTGTTTGAATTAATATAGTTAATCCGTTAATCCAGTCGTCTTTGGCTTAATTGGCTTTTGTGTCTGTGGAGGCAGAGTTATCCTCCCATCTGGTATAAAAGTAGGGTTGTGTGATTCCTGAGATCTCCCAAGTCCAGCTGAAGAACAAGCACAGGTACCCAGGTGCGGGCTAAAGAGCCCCCCCCTCCCGCTGCCACCCCCACACCCACCAACCAGGATTATGAAGGCATCTGAAATAGGCAAGCAAAGCAAGCCTTCAACACAGTGAAGAGGTATTTGGGACTCACATTGGAATACAGGCAAGGAGAAGCCCATATGCCAGGAACATGAAGAAGAGACAACACGGAAAGGGGCAGGATAATCCCACATCAAACTCTACCAATCCTATGGAAGATTCCTACAGTGGGATCCCCCTGGGGATGGCCCAGGACACAGATATCAGAAACACAATTATGAACATACTTAAAGAACTATAAGATTGTAAAGAGAAAATCAAAGCACTAAGAAAAGAGAACGAAGAACTCAAGAAGGACCTAGAGAGAGAGAGAGAATGACAAACTCAAGAAGGAAGTAGAAACACTGAAAAGATCCCATGCTGAAAAAGATAAGGAAACCAACCAGCGAATCAAAGAGCTACAGGAAGAGATTGAGAAGCTCCAAAAAGATGTAGAAATACAAAAGAAATCAGAAGAGGAAATGAAAAAGGTAATCAAACACTCATCCAATCAAGAGGAAAGGAATGGAAAAAGCCTCTGAAGCAGAATGAAGGAAGCAGATCAAAGAATACCAGACCTGGAAGATAACACAGAACAACTAAAAACCTCAAGGAAAGATTATGAAAAATTAAAAAAA
>VZQC01013042.1:959655-977012 GCA_009823505.1 Rhizomys pruinosus | reverse complement strand
TAGCATCAAGAAAACAAATGATGCCAAGTGCTGGAGAGGTTGTGGGGAAAGGGGAACACTCATCCACTGCTGGTGGGAATGTAAACTTGTACAGCCACTATGAAAAGCAGTGTGGAGAACCCTTGGAAGGCTTGGAATGAACTTGCCACCCTACCCAGCCATACCACTCCTAGGTATGTACCCTCAAGACTCACCCCACCACAGAGATACATGCATGGCCATGTTTATTTCAGCTCTCTTCACAATAGCAAGCAGCTAGAACCAACCCAAATGCCCCTCAACTGATGAGTGGATAGAGAAAATGTGGTACATCTACATAATGGAGTTATATGCAGCAGTAAAGAAAGATGACATCATGAGCTTTGCAGAAAAATGGCTGGAGCTGGAGGACATCATGCTGAGTGAAGTAACACAGTCCCAGAAAAACAAACGACGAATTGTACTCCTCATCTGTGGATGCAAGTGCCAATTACCTAGTTGTAAGTATTTCTTGTGCACGGCTCCTTGAGCTTTTCTCCAAAGCAGTTGGGAGTGATGCATATTGGAAACAACAACAACAACTACAACAACAACATCAGCAACAACAACAGAAAGGACTGCATCAAAGAATTGATTGAAACAGTGAACTTCTGCTCAAAACAGTCAACTTCCACATGGAGAATATTGAGAAAGACTGAGAAAGATATGAAAAGTATGTTTGGCAGAATGCATGAGCTCTGGTGGGGTGGGGGTATAGGGTGGGGGACATGGGTCTAGATTTGATAAAAAATATATAAATTTAAAAAAAGAAGGCCAAAAACAAAAGACTGAGGAAAAGATGCAAGGCAGGACTTAACATGTATGACAGCTCTGACAGGGGGCGGGGGGCGTAAGAGGTGGGCATGTATGGGGGAATAAGTCTAAATTTGATTTAGAAATGTTGTATGAAATACACTCAATAAAATTTTTAAAAAATTAAAAAAATATTTATTCAACTTAAATATTTTTATTTTATGTATTTAGTATATTGCCTGCATGTGTGTAAGTACAAGCATGTCATGCAATGACCATAGAGGTCAGAAGAGGGCACTGGATCCCCTGGAACTGGAGTTATGGATGGTTGTTAGTTGCCATCTGGGTGCTAGGAATTAAACTCAAGTCCTTTTCAAGAGCAGCCAGTGTTCTTACCCACTAAGCCACCATTCCAGCCCTAAAATTATTTTCTTTTAACTATATGTTTATATCTCTCTATGTAAACATATGCTACATGTGTGCAGGTGCCCAAGGATGCCAGAACAGGGTGTTGGATCTCCTGGAACTATATTTATAGGTTGTGAACTGCCTTGTGTGTGTGTTAGGAACTGAACTTGGATCCTTTGGAATCACAGCAAGTGCTCATAGCTGCTGAACTGTCTCTCCAGTCCCACAAGAATGTTACTTGCATACTTATTAGAAAAGTGGAACAATATCTATGAAGTGGAAGAACACCCTTCTTAGTCACTGCAATGATAATTTAAATGAGGACAGACACTCCAGAATATGGCTTACCAGTCTTCCACAATAGCAAGTACACTCTTACCTGATGGTCTGGTAATCTCACTCATTGCGTTTACTCAAATAAACAAAAAACTCCTGTCTGCAAAGAAAAAAAAAAAGAAATAGAAACTTCCATGGGCTGCTGAGTAGAATGGGTGTTCTTTGGTGCTTGAGTAGAATATTCGGTAGCTGCCTATTAGGTCCATTTGGTGTGTGATATCATTTAATTCAGGTATTTCCCTATTTGTTCTTTGTCCAGATGACCTGTCTATGGGAGAAGGTGGGTAGTGAAGTCACTTATTATGTTGGAGTCAACCTGTGTCTTATGGTCTAGTAGCACTCTTTTTATGTAAATGTGTGAATCAGAGTTTGGTGCATATAGGCTGGTGATTGTATTTTCTTCTTGGTTTATTATTCTCTTGATCATAATGAAGGGACCTTATTTTACCCTTCTGATTAATTTTAGTTTGAAGTCTATTTTGTCTGGTATAACAACAGCTGTTTGTTCCTTGTTACTATTTACTTGGGATAAGTTTTTCTATCCTTTCACCCTAAGTTAGAGGCTTTTCTTGACAGTAAGATGAGTGAAGAGTTTTCTCTAGACAATAAAAAAGTAGATTTTTCAGTTCATTCAATTAGTCTGTGACTTTGAGAGATTTGAAACCATAGATTTTTAAAATCACTATTGAAAGATGTTTATTTGGTATTGGTTACTGTCATTTTATTTTCTGTTAGTGTTCTTAGGTTTATTCTGTGTTTCCATAATTAGAGCTTCATTCGTTTTCTTCCTGTAGTGTCCTAGGTCTTGTAAGTTCCTCTTTTGGATCATTGCATTGCTTTGTCTATTCTCTGTAAGGCCAGATTCATGGACAATGGTTCAGCCCATGTATTTCATGAAATATTTTAATGATATGAATTTTAAAAAGATATATGGACCAAATAGAATCACATTACTTTAAAATAGATATGGAAGAGTTACGTGTTCTGGGTGGTTAAAAACCTGTAATTAATATTGGTGATGAGTGCTAGCTGTAAGTGGTTCTTTTGACATTCTGACATTTATTTACCCATGAATAAGAAAATTGGAGGATGGGGCAATATGGCTTCCAAAGTGACTACTATATTTTTCTTGCTCCTGGGAATGCCTTGAGCAGAATAAATGTCAGAGAAGTATCCAACTAGACTGTTCCTGTATAAACATGAACTGTTTTGATCACTTTGGCAGGTATTTCCAGGAAATAACATCACAAATCCAGCTGCAGGACAAATTCCAGCTCCCTGAAATTATAGAGGACTCTTGTCTTTCCAAAGTTTACAGTTTGTGGCAGATGTTTTGCCATTGCTAGCTTCAGAGAAATCCCAGATAACACTGTAGTGATTTCTGCCCAGATCAGAGGGAGAGTACTTCCCCGGTGGCATTACAAACCACTGCCATAATTGGTGCAAGATGAATAATGCTGACTAATATAAACCAAACATTCATTTAATTAAAGTATTTGCTACAATAGATAAACACTGTTCTCATCCATATAAGCAAACTTATCAGGAGCCATTTGAGATAAAGACCTGTGAAGTTTGTTTCAATATTAAGCATAATAAAAGGTTTTTCTTTAATGTTTTTTTCTCTTGCTTTGTTTCCATAAATGAAAGAAATAAACTGGTTACATAGTGAAGTGGCTGCAGAGACAGACGAATGGCAGCAACAGGGAGATAAATGAGTGGTGGTGACAGTGGTAGTAGAGATCATAGAACAGGTGGCATGCAAAACTACAGAAGAGGAAGTACAGCTGGTTGCTTTGAGAGGGCAAAGCCACAGAATAGGCTAGCTTAGTGAGTGAATCAGAAAGTCCACAGATTGACAACCAGAGAAGGAATAGCTGCAGGAACCATACTGACACAGGTGTCAAAGACAGATTTGAGAGGTCTGCAGACCAGGCTGCAAACAGCTAAATATCAGGCTACACTGACACCTGTAAAAAAGCACCCAGCAGGGCTGGAGAGATGGCCTAGCGGTTAAGAGCACCGACTGCTCTTGCAGAGAACCCGGGTTCGATCCCCAGCACCCACATGGCGGCTGACAACCGTCTGTAACTCCAATTCCAGGAGAACTCCAGTTCCAGGGGAATCCGACACCCTCTTTTGACCTCTGCGGCATTGCACGACATGGGTGCACAAACCTACATGCAGACACTATATTCCTACACACACACACACACACACACACACACACACACACACAAAAGCACCCAGCAATGGTAGAAGCAGCAATTGCAAGAAAAGGAGCTCTTCTATCTGCCTGAGAGGCAGCAGCAGCTGTGACAAGGGCCATAATAAGCTGGGACACAACTGTTGTCAGGACTGAGAAACCTCAACTCTATCACACATAGGAGCTTTAACACCCATAGAGTTAAAGGTTTTAGTACTCTAGCTCTACCTTAGAGCTGTTACTACAGGATATGTGACCTGCTACTGCTCTTGCTTGTCTGTTACAAAAGTTCACTACTATTAAATGCCAAGGGACACAGAAGCAGCCAAATGCCAACAGGTGAAGAACATCTCTGTGCCTTTCTATAGATTCTACCCAGGCAGAGTAAAATGTACTCAGCTAGCTATATGATAGCCATATGACCTCTCCTTTTTTAATTTTTGGTCCTTTTGAGACAGAATCTCCTTGTAGCCCCAGCTAGCCTGGAATTCACACTATATATATANTTTCCCCCTCTCCCGCCCCCCTTCCCCGCCACAAGTTATTTTCTTTACCCCTCTGCTGTTCTCCTCCTTCTCCTGTCCACCCTTACCTCTCCTTTGTGGCAGGTGCCCCGGGATGCCAGAACAGGGTTGGAATATTCCTGGAATGGAACTATATTACTAGGTTGGGTGACAACTGCTTGGGTGTGTGTTTGTTGTGTAGGAACTGAACTTGGAGATCCTTGTAATCACAGCCAGGCTGGTGCTCTATAGCTGCTGATGAAATCGTCTCTCCAGTCCCACACGAATGTTACTTGCCCTAATATTAGAAAAGCGGGTGGATACAATATCTATGAAGGGAAAGAAGAAGAGTAGACAAAAGAAAAAGAAAAAGAACAACCTTCTTAGGTCACTGCAGCATGATAATTTAAATGAGGACAGACACTCCAGAATATGGCTTACCAGTCTTCCACAATAGCAAGTACACTCTTACCTGATGGTCTGGTAATCTCACTCAGGAGTGTGTTGACTGATAGAAGACACAAAAAAGCTCCGGTTGCAAAGAAAAAAAAAAAAGCAATTAGCACCAAATTCCATGGGCTGCTCGTAGAAGGGTGTGTGTGTTTTTGTTTTGATTGAGTAGAAGTAGAATATTCTTGGTGGGCGCTTGTGTATTAGGTCCATTTGGGCTTGACCGTGATTGTAGCATTCATTATTTCAGATGTCTCTATGTTTATTATTTGTCCAGATGACCTGTCTATGGGAGAAGGTGGGTAGTGAAGTCACTTATTATGTTGGAGTCAACCTGTGTGTTCCCTTTATTGAGTTAGTATGCACTTTATGTAAATGTGTGAATCAGAGTTTGGTGCATATAGGCTGGTGATTGTATTTTCTTCTTGGTTTATTATTCTCTTGATCATAATGAAGGGACCTTATTTTACCCTTCTGATTAATTTTAGTTGCAAGCTATTGTTTGGTTAATACCAACAGCTGTTTGTTCTTGTTCACTATTTACTTGGGATTAAGGTTTTTCTAATCTCACCCTAAGTTAGAGGCTTTTCTTGACAGTAAGATGAGTGAAGAGTTTTCTCTAGACAATAAAAAAGTAGATTTTTCAGTTCATTCAATTAGTCTGTGACTTTGAGAGATTTGAAACCATAGATTTTTAAAATCACTATTGACAGAGACGTTTATTTGGTATTGGATTACTGTCATTTTTTATTTTTCTGTTGTGTCTTCGTTTTATTTGTTGTCCCTATAAATCTAGAGGCTTCATTCGTTTCTTTCTGTTGTAGTGAGTGTCCCTAGGTCTTTTAAGTTTCTTTTTGGGATATTGCAGCTTTGTCTCTTCTTGTAGAGGCCCAGATTCCGGACACTGGTTCAGGTTCAGCCCATATTTCCTGAAAATATTTTTAATGATATGAATTTTAAAACAAATATATGGACCCATAGCACAACCTACTTTTTTAAAAAGTATCGAAAAGAGTTACGTCGTTCTGGGTGGTTAAAACCTCTGTAATTCAATATTGGTGATGAGTGTTGTAGCGTAAGTGGTTCTTTGACATTGACATTATTTAACCATTGAATAAGAAAATGGGAGGAGGGGAAGGCGGGCCAATATTGGCTCCCAAAGGACGACTTATATTCTTTGTCCTGCGGAATGATGAGCAGACATAACATGCAGAGAAGTCCGTAGGGACAGTACTTCACTAGACTGCTTCCTGTTATATATAATAAACATTTATGAACTTTTTTGACTCACTTTTGCGTTATTTCCATTACTTCCAACTAACATCAACAATCATCTCCCTTTCCACATTCCCTCCCCTCTACTTCTCTCATTCTTTCCTGTTCCTTTCCAAAGTTCTCCAGCTTTGTGGCAGCTTGTTTGCCATCCACTTTTGCCAGTTCAGAGAAATCCCAGCTTAAATTGTAGTGATTTCCTGCCAGTTCAGTATGGGAGAGAGTTTTTTTTTTTTTTTTTTTATTCCCCGGTCGGGCATTACAAAACCATGCCATCATTGGTGCGAGACGATGAATTTTTTTTTAATGCTGACTAATATAACACCAAACATTCATTTAATTAAAGTATTTGCTACAATAGATAAACACTGTTCTCATCCATATAAGCAAACTTATCAGGAGCCATTTGAGATAAAGACCTGTGAAGTTTGTTTCAATATTAAGCATAATAAAAGGTTTTTCTTTAATGTTTTTTCTTTGCTTTGTTTCCATAAATGAAAGAAATAAACTGGTTACATAGTGAAGTGGCTGCAGAGACAGACGAATGGCAGCAACAGGGAGATAACAGCAGCCCAACACAGCACTAAGCAACCATGGAGGATTTATAATAGATAAATGCAGTGTGTGACCAGTGGTAGTAGAGATCATAAGCACAGGTGACAGTGGTAGTAGAGATCATAGAACAGGTGGCATGCAAAACTACAGAAGAGGAAGTACAGCTGGTTGCTTTGAGAGGGCAAAGCCACAGAATAGGCTAGCTTAGTGAGTGAATCAGAAAGTCCACAGATTGACAACCAGAGAAGGAATAGCTGCAGGAACCATACTGACACAGGTGTCAAAGACAGATTTGAGAGGTCTGCAGACCAGGCTGCAAACAGCTAAATATCAGGCTACACTGACACCTGTAAAAAAAAAGTAAAAGCACCCAGCATGGCTGGAGAAGCTGGCCTCCCCTAGTGGTTTAAGCGCACCGACTGCTCTTGCCAGAGGACCCCGGGTTCAATCCCAAGCACCAACATGGCGGGGGGCTGACAACCGTTTGTTCCTGTAACTCCAATTCCAGGAGAAATCCCGTTCCAGGGGAATCCGACGACACCCCCTTTTGACCTCTGCGGCATTTTGCACCACGGACATGGGTGCACCCAACCTACATGCAGAAACTTATATTATATTCCTACACACACCACACCCATCACACACACACAACACCAACACACACCCCCCAAAAGCACCCAGCAGGTAGAAAGATTAGATAGAATTCGAAGCAGCAATTAGCAATTGCAAGATAGAGGGAAGAAAAAAGAAAGCAAAAGAAAAAAAAAAAAAAAAAAAAAAAAAAAAAAAAAAAAAAAAAAAGAAGAAAAAAAGAAAAGGAAGCTCTTCTAGAGTTAGAGTAGAAGAAAGAAGCAGCCAACATAGCAGCAAGCAGCACTTAATTGCAAGAAAAGGAGCTCTTCTATCTGCCTGAGAGGCAGTAGCAGCAGTTGTAGTAGCAGCAGCAGCAGCCAGCAAGGCAGCTTGTGACAAGGGGCCATTAATAAGCTGGAACAACTGTTTGTCAGGGACTGAAAAAGCATAACTGGAGAAGAAGAAACCTCAACTCTTTCACACATAGGAGCTGTAACCACCATTAGAGGTTAAAGGTTTTCAGTTTAGTTCACTCTTAGCTCTACTTAGACTGTTTACTACAGGATATTTGACCTCTGCTACTGCTCTTGCTTGTCTGTTACAAAAGTTCACTACTATTAAATGCCAAGGGACACAGAAGCAGCCAAATGCCAACAGGTGAAGAACATCTCTGTGCCTTTCTATAGATTCTACCCAGGCAGAGTAAAATGTACTCAGCTAGCTATATGATAGCCATATGACCTCTCCTTTTTTATTTTTGGTTCCTTTTTTTTGAGACCGACAGATCTCCTTTGTAGCCCAGGCTTCTACCTCTAGCCTGGCATTCACACTAATATCTATATATAAATATATATATTAATATATATATAATATATAATATACGGTAGTTGTGAATTCTATATATATATTACTTTATTATATCTACCTCGTGTTATATATTTTTGTATGTTATATATACTTCTGTGTGTATTATTTAGGTCTTTTATATTTTTAGTGTATATATAAACTGTTATATCCCATTTTTATTATATATTATACACACGACATATAATATGTAGTGTTGGAACTATATATCTATATATTTATCATATATATATATATATATATATATGAGTACAAATGGAGTAGTGGCACAAAAGTGCCACTACTCCATTTGTAGAAGTTATTTTCTGGGCTGGTAATTGTTGTAGCTAATAGACATTATAGCTGCATTGATTATTTTCTTTCTTGGAACTTTGCATACTATCTTCTGATACTATTGGACCTAGTCTTCAAGAAGGAGACTTCCAGGTCATTTTTCAGCATAGTTTGTCTAAATTATATATCCCGTCTTCAGCAATAGGGTTTTACCTTCAAGATTTTGGAGGGAATTAAGGGTTGTGACAACAACCTGTGTTATTTGGGGACCTCTTGGACTAAGTTGACCAACAACTCAAAGGGAGCTTTCCCTTGTCTGGAACTGGGTTGTTTTATATCCTTCAGGTAGGCACGTGAAAACACCTCTGCTGCTCCCTACACACATACATATACATATGTGTATGTTTTAAATAGATTTTTCAGTAGAATTTTGAACTGTATTAGTCCAGTAGCTAGCACGTTTTATTTTGTGAATATTTTCTAGTGATTATTTATTTATTTATTTTGTCTTTTTGAGACGAGGTCTCCCTGTAGCTCCAGCTGTCTTGGAACTCACTGTGTAGACCAGGCTGGACTTGAACTTGTAAAGATCCACCTGCATTTATAAAACAAAGCTATTTTTATCAATCTTCAGCTTCTATTAATAACCATAATCCAAAGTTGCATGAAGTAATATCTGTTGATGGAAAATAATTTAATGTAATTTTTACATAAAACTATTCTGTGCTCCAAAAATAATGGTAAATTCAATGAGTTAGATATTCAATGAAATTGCAAGGAAAATATATGAAAGATAAAGACAATAATGGATTAGTATTAGTTTAGTGGGTGCCTTCTATTTAATTTACCTTTAAAATTATAAAGCTTTCTTTCCAATATTAACATATGCAATCAAAGAGTAAAATCCAAAATCAAGCCTTATAATAATATATACAATAGTATACATAGTTTACCCAAGCAAGCTTTATAAGTTGCATATGCTTCAGAAGTAAAGAAATGTCCCCCCACAGTTATTAGGAAAAAAAGCATGAAGATTAAGGAACAAGTTATAGTGATACCAATAGAACACTCTGCAGAGCATATGAGGTTTTACTTGAACAGAACCTGGTGTCACAGATTGTTAAAGCAGTGTATACTTCCTTTGTGTTGTTTAATGATACTGAAAAGTTATGTGATAAAGACTCAGGAAGAAAAGAACATATTACATTGAAATTCTGTGATTGCCCATTACAGTGTTGCTTAAAAACTAGGCCTCCTGCAAACAAGCATGAGGATGGATAAATTACTATCAAGATGTTGTGCTGGATAAAAGAATTTTTATGGGTGTGTGCATGAATAGACTAATGGCAGTTTGCAGTTTTCCAGGACCTGCCAACCAGAACAGACAAAGGAAAATTCATGATTATAGTAGATAGAATATTTCACATTTTCATGCATTTTTCTAAGTCATTTACTTGAGGATATATTTCAGCAAAAGCTAATATATCTTATTTCATTTAGAATGCTAAAATGATATGACATTTTTGCAATTGAGACTGTATTAGCAGAATAATACAGTTCAATTTTGATACAGTTTTGTCTGTTAAAGTGTGACTATCACAAATTCCACTGGTAAAAAGGAAAACAAAAATCAAAAACCTTGACCAATATGGAAAGATTGATAGAGTGTATTAAGTTTTAAGGAAATATAATCAATTTATCTACATACATTTTTACAGTCTTCAAGTAAATATACAAGACTGTCAAATGGTAATACATGAACAGGTAAAGAATGTAGTGTTATTAGACTAATTTAAACTCCAAACATTGAGTATAAATGACTCCTTAATAATATGTTTTCAAACAATTTTTAATGAATAGAACTCAACACATATGTAGGTTAAATAAAACAGAACATATAAAAGAAAAACAGGAATTGCAAGTGACTTTAGGGAGTTTTCTCCCAGATCTTTTATGAGACTTAAACTAAGCATAACCAATAAGCCACTTTAAATTTTTAATTAATTATGACAGAATAAGACCTATTCTAAATAAGGGACCTTAATACTGTGTTTGTAATGCTTATTACAGGCAATAATTTCTAGGTATTGCTTCTCATGAGCAAATAGAAAGCTTTGGTCTGTCTGTTTTATACTTTGACATCAACATATATTTGTAAACTTTTTGAAAATAGAAGCAAACCTGTTTATTTCTATGGATATGATATTTAGGGACCTTAATACTGTGTTGTAATTCTTATTACAGCAATAATTCTAGTAGTGCTTCTCATGAGCAAATAGAAAGCTTTGTCTGCTCCTTTTTATACTTTGCATCACAACCATATACTTTGTAAAATTTTTTTTGAAAAATAGAAAGCAAACCTGTTTGATTCTATGGATACTGATATTTATTGGATATAGGCTGTGTTTGTTACAACACATTCAAATGGATGTCCTTTAAAGTTGTTTAATAAAATATATGTCTGATTATAGAAGTGTGCTCATTTTAATAAATTTACAAAAATATTTGGTGGATGAATATCAATTTTGACATCATTTCTGATATATAGTGATCTTTTGTGTCTTTCATTCACAACATTCTTTATTATTCTTTCTACCTGTCCACTGCGCACCTACCATTAGCCCCTACTAGATTTAGCATTCTGTATTTAGGTTTAAACCATTTCATCAGCACTGTGAGGCAGAGAAGCCAATGTTCAAGGCCAGCCTGGGTTTAACATAGTGTTTCCCAAGACATGTTGGAGCTGCAGGGAGACCCATTGTCTCATAAAGACCAAAAAAAAAAAAAAAAAAAAAATTCCCAAAGCAAAACAAAACAACACACATCCAGAATTTCTTTCATAGTGGTGACTGCAAACAATCTTATATATATATATATATGTAGTGAAAATGTAAACCTGAAAAGGGACAATGAAAATTTTCTTTTAATTTAATAATTAATAAACTTTTATGAATCAAGGTGTATTATCCACTGTAAAAATTTATTTCCTGGGGCTGGAGAGATGGCCTAGCACTTAAGAGAGCCGACTGCTCTTGCAGAGGACTTGGGTTTGATCCCTAGCACCCACATGGTGGCAGAGAAACGTCTTTAACTCCAGTTCCAGGGGAATCCGACACCCTCTTCTGACCTCCGAGGCATTGCAAGACATGGGTGCACAAACCTACATGCAGACAGTACATTCATATACATAAAAAATTAAAAAATATTTCCTGATAGTTTGCTCATTTCTCATTACATTTCTGAATAATAACCTAATGAAGTTCTTAATAATTATTTTCTTTCCCATTTTCAAAAATTTTCTACACATCTGTACAGTTTTATCATATTTTTTTATTAGTCATTACTGCAGTTCTGGAGACTTCAAGTTCTTTAACGTCTTCCATAAGCCCAAACCTATATTCCCTAATCATTTCTGTTAGGTTTCTCTGAATTTTCTTGACAAGGTGTGGTTTGAATGAGAATTTACCCCATAGGCTTCAAGTATTCTGACACTTTCTCCCTAGTGGGAGAAGCTGTTTTAGGAGATCTTAGAAGGCGTGTCCATGCTGGAGGAAGCATTTCACTCGGGGCAGGCTTACAGAGTTCTTAAAGCCTTGTCAATCTCTGCTTCCTGTGCCAGCTTAAAGATGTGAACCTCCATTTTCTGCTCCTGATCTGGCACCTCCTGCCACCATGCCTCCCGACCAAGATGGACTCTAACTCCCCTGGAGCTATAATCTCAAACTCTTCCTTTTATAAGTCCTGGTTGTTTCATCATAGCAGCAGAAAAGTAGCTAACACAGAAGGCATAGATAAAAACCCAACACCAGGACTCTAATGAGAAGTATAAAACATGACATGTCATAGGACTGGCCTTCAATCTCTTTATGTTTTTCTAAATAAGGAGGCTTTTACTTGTTTTAATTATTATTTTATTTTGTATTAATTACTTTTGTTCTTTGACAATTTCATATATATATTGTGATTATTCTTACACCACCTCCATCAAGTCCCCTTGTCTATGTGACTCTCTTTTCCTCATTTATGTCTTTTCTATTATTTAATGACTGACAGTGGCTTTGGAACAGGGTTTTGGCATTTCTCTTGTTTGGATGGAAAACCAAAACACTTTAAAAATATATATGTATACATTTGTATTTCTCTCTGTGGGGGGGGGTATATGCATATGTGTGTACAGTTACTATCAGAAGCCAAAGGGTGGTTGTTGATCCTCCGGAAGTGAACGTGTTTGTGGATTGTGAGCATCCCTATGTGGGTGACAGGAACCAAACCTGAGTCCTCTGGAAGATCAGAACATGCTCTTAACCACTGATCCAACTCTTCAGACTCTTAAATATATTTTTATTTATTATTTAAAATTAGAATACATGCATTGTATGTTGATTATATTCAACTCCATTCTCCCTCTCCAACCCCCCCCAATACCCCAAACAGGCTCCCTCCCAATTTCAAGACCTCTAAAAAAGTTTAAATCCCTTGAGTGCTTCCTGTATATGCATGGTGGTAGGGCTACTTACTGTGACATGAAAAACCTACCAGTGACCACATCCCTAAAGAAAAAATAAGTCTCCCTCCCTGATCAGCCATTAACTAGCCTTTATCTAACCATGCTTCCATTTTAACAGGCTTCATCTTATGTAATTCTTGTGCAGAGAATCATAGATTCTTTGTGGTCCTTGGTGAATAGCTAAGTCATATCCACAAGACAGCATTTCACAGCACCCCTCTTTATCCTCCAGCTCTTACATACTTTCTGCTCTCTCTTCCATCAATGTTCCCTGAGTCTTAAGGTAGGGGAACAGAAAATCTGGGGCCAGTATACACAGCAGTGTGGGAAAATGGGTACAAAAATAAATATTTAGATGGTAGGCAACATGACTATTTTACAAAAAAGATATATATTCCTTTTTAAGGCCTATAACTTCTCCCATCATGATGTTTTGATCAGGTTAATAATACTGAGTCATCTCCTCAGCCCATATTTTCATTTCTTTAGCATTGTCATTTTATGACCTTTTTGCTGGAGGAAAATTTCTAAAACTTGAACTTATTGAGAAACTGAAAATCTGTTTTTTAATTTATGCCTTAGAAATATGATTGTGTTTGATGTCTGTTTGATGGTGGGATTTTGATTTACTGTGTGTTCTAATTATGAAATGAAAAGCACAGATTCTGAAGAGATAAATTTCAATATGATGAAAAATAAAGATAGTCAATATACCTCTATCTCAATATTAGTGGTTGGAATGATGTAATTCCAATAATGTGCTGAGGCAGAATTTTGTTTTTAAGATATATTTTTATTTTTATTGAGCATTTGCACAACTCATAAAATGGTTCCCAATCAAACCCAGTCCCCCTCCCATGCATCAATCCTCCTTTAGAACTCATGCATTACAACATCCATGCTAAGCCCTATCCAGTCAAACTCCCAAACCCACACATCCTTCTTTGCAAATAGATCTGCTAGAGTCTAGACAGGATATTTAGGAATCCCAGGTAAGGCATACTCTTCCTCATCTAACAGTTACCAGTCTCTTATAGTTTTCAGTTCAGGTTCAGTACCCCACCTATTTCTCTTGCTCCACTTTGAGACCTTGTCCCAGTTGGCGTGGATCCCATGCCTGATGGCCATATTGCCACAGGTTTACATTTGAAAGCTTACAGTTTATTGTAAGTCACTGCTTCTCTATGTTCATGCATGGCCATGGCTCTTAAAAATCTTTCTGCCCCACCTCCTCAACGATCCATGAGCTGTGGGTGAAATTTGATACAGGGGGCACATCCAGAGATACTGTGAGGCTCCCATGCTTTAGAAGTTCATTACTTGTGGCTTTCTGTTTCCATCAAGCTCTACTGTGTATGAAAGGATTACTGGTGACAAATTGAGTGGTGCACTCATTTTCTCTCTGCCCCCCATTCTGTGTGTAGAGGTTCAGTTGTAGTTATGTTTCCTATGAATGGAGATTTTTCCGATGTATATATTCTGTGTCTTATCAGCTGTTGATTTCTGCAGTGGCCTCCATCTTTTGCATAGAATAGTGTTTTTTTTTTTTTTGGATGACTGGCATTTGACAGGATTGTCTGTAAATATAAAACAAGATTCCATAGTTAGTGTGTCATAAGAAATTTCACTTGTCTGGAGATATAACCCCAATAGGCTTTTCTTTAGACTCTATGTCCTCTCCCACTCTGTTCATTTGCCCAAGTTTTCAGTGACTCTCATGGATCCATCCCAGAAGATGGTTCCAAGACAAATTAGATATCTCTTGATCATTCCTCAGACAGCAGTGCACCAAGAGAGATAGTTTCCTGAGCAGCTCACCATGGCTGTGAGAGTTTGGTCCTGGGTTGTACCATTGATTGATTTTCTCCCATATCAGTGTAAACATTGTCTGGCATTATGGAATTAATGCTAAACAAAATCCTGAAACAGTGACAGTAAGGAACATATATTACTAGGGAAAGATTGAGAGGGTGGGGGTATTGGTTTGGGAAGGGAGGAGAGGGAAATAAATGGGGTATAATGTGAGGAGGGTAGGGATGATGGGGGTGTGGGGCTGGAAAAGGAGGAAAGGGGTGGTAAGGGTAGAAGAAATTACAAAGATTATTGAACCTGAGAGGCTAGGAAACCCAGCGTGTAATGTGAGGCCCCTGAGACCCCATGAGAAATTCATATACATTGTCTGAACATTAGTGAATGTGTTGTGCAACTTGGTGGATGTGTGGCAGGGAACATGGTACAAGATATGGGATGCCTCCCTTTGTATGGTTGCTGAGAGAGGTCCAAGAGACTCTCAAAACAAATCAGGCTATCTTCAAAGCTCTTTATTATCTACCAGAAATAGAGAATAAGACCCTACTATTCAGAACAGGACATGTTTCAGGGACAGGTCTTAGATTAATGGAACAAGAACTGCCCTGGAAATTTTCAATCTGCTTTTAGTAATTTTGTCTACTATTTTAATTTGATGTGCATGAGTGTATTGTTTGCATGTTGTGCAATGTGTAGGGAGGTCAGAAAGAGGTTTCACATTCGCCTGAGACTGGAGGTACAGACAGTTGTTAGCCACTATGTAGGTGCTGAGATGTGAACCCAGGTCCTCTGCAAGAGAAGCTCTTGTTCTTCACTGCTAAGCCATAAATCTAGCCCCTGTTTTGTGTATTATTAAAATTTCAGCATGAATAAAAACTACAAATACTAGAGAGTAAAACAAAGTATGGTTAGTTATGCAAATCAAATGACCAAACAAATTTGTTCTTAAAAGATAGAATTGTCTTCACTTTTTTCCTTTTTAAAATTCTATTGATTTTTAAAACAATATTTAATTTCATATTCCATCTCCCCTTTTTATCCCCACCTTACTACATACCCCAAGTTCTATCTTCCATTTTTATTTCTTTCTCTCTTGTTAAGGGCTTTTGAGTTTAATCTGTCCTTCCTAAATGCTTTTGGTATGGGTGTATCCCTTAGAATATGACCAACCTCCCAGGCATCATATCTGTAAGGAAAGCTGAGCACTGTTCTCCCAGAAATCTATCAATTGTCACTAGATGCTCAACTAGGCATGGGTTCCTGATACAAATGAGAACCATGGACAATGGCTAAGACATGTTAATGGTGTAGGGAATAGACTTCATTTTCATATTCATGGTCTATGACAAGTTATAGAAGTAATTCATGAAACATAACAGACTGCATTATACAAACACAGAGACATACACAAATATGTCCCCATGTGCGCACATACATACATGCACACACACACAAAGACACACACACAAATTTATACATGGACACATGGACACTCACACAAGTACACACTCTTGTGCACATGTGTACATACAGGTTTGCATCAAGGATTAAACAAAATTCAAAGCAGGGAGTGCATCAGGTAATTAGATCTAATATGTTGTTTGGAATTAAATTCTTTTAATTGGCACATCTCAGTGTGACTGGAAATACAAACTTGTAATTATGTGATTGGTATGCTTATCAAGGCCTCCTTGACATAGATTGTACAGAGAAAACTACTTTTTCTTGCACAAGTTTCTGAATAGCTGTACTACATACTGGGGTTGAAAAAAAAATTGAACAGTTGTATACAGAATAAAGGAAACACCCTACACTCTCACAATTGTCTGTGAGAAGTAGCATTTTTAGGAAAATAGTTTTCTTCTTAGAAAAATAATTTAGTAAATTATCAATTAACCGGATTAACTTAGACTGTGGCAGTTTAAGGATATTTGAAGTAATTTGTCATTATTAGGCATTAGCAATTGCAACACTAATATGTCTGACCCTTGAGACATGACTAAAGAAGAAGGTCGAGAACTCAAATGTTAAAAAACTGTAAACACTAAATAAGTCACTGTAAACTTTTCATAAAATGTTTTAAATATTTAACATTGCATCATTTTTATTATTTTTTGGTCTTTTGAGACAGGGTCCCTCTGTAGCCCCAGATGGCCAGGAATTCACTATGTAGACCAGGCTAGCCTCAAACTAACAGAGATCCACCCGCCTCTGCCTCCCAAGTGCAAGGATTAAAGTTGTGCACCACCATGCCTGGACATGTCATTTTTCTTTATAACCCTCAATATATTTTTGTTATTATCTTTAATAACAAAATATATTTTGTTATTATCTGAAGTCAGGTCTTCAACAGATAAAGAAGTTATTTAATTCACACTATCACATAGCAGACCAAAATACTTCATTCTTTATAATTCAAGACTCTTAATTAGGAATTAAGCTAAGAAGAAAAAATGTGAACAGGAATTTCTCTGTTAAGAAAATTTGTTATAAATAACAATGCCTATAAATTGAAAGATTATATTTTAAATATTATTTTATTTTATGTTTATTAGTATATTACCTCCATATATATAAAGGGAGCTGTGACATGGAGCTTCTCTAGAGGACAGAGGGGGTGTTAGATCCCCTGTAACTGGAGTTACTTATGCTTGTTAGCTGCCGTGTGGGTGCTAGGAACCAAACCTGAGACCCTGCAAAAGCTGTGAATGCACTGAACCACTGAGCCATCTCTCTAGCCCCATAAAATATATTTAATATTTTAAAATGCACTTTTAGGGCAGGCAAGATGGGTCAGGTGGTAAAGGCACATGCATCTAACCTTGAAGGG
>VZQC01013042.1:947369-958771 GCA_009823505.1 Rhizomys pruinosus | reverse complement strand
AAAAAAAAAAAAAAAAAAAAGAATCTACACATGTAAATTCTCCTCTGACCTGCACACATATGTATGTGCAGGACCACAAGTACACATGAACAAATAAACAAAATTAATTAAAAATGTATTTCTATTTACTTGTAGCACTATATACTCTATCATTCCTAAAATAAAATGCTGTTTAACTATTCCATTTTCTGTTGTTAAAGCTGAATCCTCCACCTCTTCCCTCTTTCCCTTTCTGTCTCTGTTTCTGTTTCAGCGTGTGTGTGTGTGTGTGTGTGTGTGTGTATGTGTACACACTTGTGTGTATTTGTATGCCTGGATCGTTTTGTATGTGTTGACTCAAACTACATTTCATAAAAATTAAAAAGAGATATGTGGATTATTAGAGCAATTAAATTAGAGCATGGAGAAAATTGAAACATGGGACGGACTGTAAGTTATCTTCCTTGTCAAATATACTGAGGGGTAATGAGGTTATTTTCAAAAGACCACAGAGGGCTCACTTTTATAACTATAGAAACCAAAGGAAGTTCAAAGTGTAGTTTATTGGTTAGTACTAAATAGATAGGTGTTCTGAATGAGATGGATACTGCTCTATCCACTATCATCCACATCAGCTGTCTATGCAGCCAAAGGCTATTTACAATGTGAAGATTTCACATTTCATAGTGGAAAATTAGACCAATAATATGTTTCAATCCATAAAAACAATATTGTGAGACATATTGGTAAAATGTATAGAGGAACTGGGACTTTAGCTTGGGTTGAAAGGTCATCTCAGGGAAAGAAAATTTTTCAAGTGAGATTCAATTCACTGCATACTTCAGTGAACAATATGGAAGGACACGGTGTCTTATTAAAAGATTAGTTTATATTATAGGCTGACAAGAATGGCTTGTAAAATGTAAATCATACAAGGAAACAGCACACTAAAGATAATTTCTTGTCTCTCTGGCCTGCAATAATGAAAGAAACCAAGAAAGTACATGTGAGTCTTAGACGGTCCATAAACACAGAGAATCGGGTCACCTATAGCACCCAGTCTCTCCCTACGTGGCACATGTAGCTGTGGTTGCTTCCTTTACCAGGCAGATAGTGCAGACTGTTATTTTAGAAATTCTTTCTGATTCCTAGGATGAGAAATATATCAAAACAAACAGACAATGAGTTTGTTACCTTTGGAAAATTAAAATGATATGGATCTTTTGACTCTGTTAGCATAGATCAAAGTTTCCTTGTTCCTCACCTTTCTATTCTCTGTATCTTTTTTTTATTTTATTTATTTATTATTTTTTTATGTGTATGAGTGTACTGTCTCCATGTTGGTTGGTGCACCCATGTCTTGCAATGCCACGGAGGTCAAAAGAGGGTGTCAGATTCCCCTGGAACTGGAGTTAAAGATGGTTCTTAGCCGCCATGGGGAGCTGGGAATCAAAGCCAGGTCCTCTGCAAGAGCAGTCTGCGCTCTCAACCATCTCTCCAACCCCTATTCTTTATATCTTATGGTAACCAACATTCTATCTTCAGGTTTATTTTTTTATTTTTTGTCTTTTCAAGATGGGGTCTCCCTGTAGACCCAGCTGTCCTGGAACTCACTCTGTAGACTAGGCTGGCCTTGAGCTCACAAAGATCTGCCTGCCTCTGCCTCCCAAGTGCTAGGATTAAAGGCATGGGCCACCTTGCCCAGCTAATCTTCAGGTTTAATGACATTTCCCTTTTTATAGATGTCACATAAATGATATCACATCATGTTTGTCCTCCTGAATGGAGCTTTTTTTTCATTAGCATATTGGTTGTCAATTTCATCCATATTGTTGCAAATTAGATCCATGTTCATTTTGCTGTTTTATTGTTGTTCTTGAAATAGATTAATACTATTTCCCAGGCTGCCCTTAAATTCACCATGTAGTCAGCTGGCATCAAACAGTGACCCTTCTGTCATATCTTCTCGTATACTAGGGTCACAGGAGTAAGCCACCACTCCTGGCTTGATCTCATTCATTTTATGAGTGGACAGTATTTTACAGTACATATGTAGCAGTTTTTCTTCATCCACTTCCCTGTGGATAGACACACTTATTGCTTCCATTCCTTGACTGTTGTGAACAGTGTCTAAAATGACAGGGGAGGACAGATGTTCTTTCACATACTGATGCTATTTATTTGGATATATGTGCAGAATAATAATTCACAGATCTTACATTAGGATTTTTTTTGATTTTTGGTTTTTTGTTTTTATTTTTTTGAGACCGGATCACAGACTATGGCTCAGCCTGTCTGAACTCAGTGCAGTCCTGTATCATAGATTTCAGAATTCTGGGACTACAGGCCTGAGCCACAAGGTCCTCTTCTCTACTAGTATAAACTGTTCTTTGACACATATTCTCTGTGATTTTTTTTAACAGATTGTACAGTTACAATCATAGGTGAAGCCTGTTTTCTAAATGACATTGCTTAGTCAAAAGGATGTGTTCTTGAATACTTATAAAGTCTAAACCATCAGAAATATTTTAATTTTATTTTTTTCATTTCAGTAATGAAATACTTACATTCCATAGTATATTTAATTGCCTTCTACATACCTTCTACATGTTTAAATCAAAATTCACCTCATCTTTGCGCATTTGGACTTCCCTTCCTTTGCCTTCTTTGTTTTTTGTCCTTTTCCTTTTAGCTATCTCCAAAAGATATGAAATTGATATAAACAATTTTATTACCTAATTTGCTATATTTACTCTCATATTTTATATGAATGAACATTCTTTTTTTCCCAGCTTGCATCCTTTTCCTCTGTATGCTGTTTTTCAGTTACACATAATTCTCTTTTTTATTTTTAAGTAGTCATGGATACAAATAGATTGAGTACAAATATTTCATGTGTCTTTCTGTGGATGTCATAAACCCACTCTTTTAGAATTTGAGAAAATTAAAGGTAAAGTCAGTGGAACTTTGCAGTATCTTCAATTTTGGGAAAAGAACTTTTCTTGATAAGTGTTATGTTGTATACTTGTCTGTAAATATAAGGATCTATAGTTAGCCTTTGGTAATAAATTTTACTTGTCTAGATATATAACAGGCATAGGGATTTTTCTAGGATCTACGAACTCTCTCAGGTGTATTTGGCTGGGTTTACTCCCATTGAGGGAGCTTTATGTCCAACTAGATACCTGTTGATTATCTCCCAGCTAACAGTGCCACTACTGCACCAATAGAGGTAATTTGCTGTGGCAGTCATTATGGTAGTTAGGCTTTAGGGCTACTTGGACTACTATATTAATCTTTACCCACCCAGCGTTCAGGAACCATTGAAGAAGTTGAGCAGAAAGATTATAAGAGCCAGGGAGTCTTTGCATGACCACATGGGAATAGAGACCTGCAAGCTCATTGGACCCTGATCATGTGAACCTGCACCAATGGTGTCAGCATGAACAAGACCCATGCAAACTCAAGCAGAAAAAAAAAAAAACAGTGTAGAACTAGGGAAATGTATAACGGATCCAAATTTTAGCTGAAGAAATATTGGCAACTGATTACTGCTGTGTGAGGATGAGCTGACCTTCTCAAAGTGAAGGAATCTAGATAGGCTGACTAGACCACAGTAGATGAATTTTCACTGAAGAACATCTGGCAACACTATCTTGACACAATATGGCTTTACATAAATGATAGATGAGTCTTATGGGTACATACCCAGGAGTGGTATGGCTGGGTCAGGTGGCAAGTTCATTCCAAGTCTTCCAAGTGTTCTCCACACTGCTTTCCATAGTGGCTTTACAAGTTTACATTACCACCAGCAGTGGATGAGTGTTTCCCTTTCCCCACAACCTCTCCAGAACTTAGTATCATTTGTTTTCTTGATCCTAGCCAGTCTTATTGGAGTAAGATGATAGCTTAAAGTGGTTTTGATTTGCATGTCCTTAATGATTAATGATGTTGAACACTTCTTAATATGTTTCTCAGTCATCTCTAATTCCTCACTTGTGAAGTCTCTGTCCAGCTCTTTGCTCCATCTATTGAGTGGGTCATTTGTTTTCTTTCTTCTTTGTTTTTTTGAGTAGTTTATATATTCTGGAAATCAATGCTTAAGACCTGATTTTTGTCCTAGAGTAGTAGGAACTTGTAGATGAAAAGGTGAAATGGGCAAGGCACTCCCACTCTCCCCCCCCCCCCAAATTAAAACCTCTTTAAGATTTCATCTTACTCTGGTATAACTGGCTATGATCAAGATAACAAAAGATACCAAATGCTGGAGAGACTGTGGGGAAAGGGGAGCACTCATCTACTACTGCTGGGAACACAATGCAAACTCCTACAACCCCTATGAAAGCAGTGGTTAGTACTCTTTAAAAATTCAAAATGAACCTACCACCTAGCCACTTCTGTGTATATTTCCACAACACCCATCCTATTGCCTAGATACATGCACATCTATGTTTATTGTAACTCTCTTCAGATTAGCAAAGAGCTTGAAGCAACCCAAGTTCCTCTCAACTGACAAGTGGATAAAGTATCTGGTACATTTATACAATGGAATTCTATGCAGTGGTAGAGAAAGACAACATCATGAACTTCGCAGGTGCAGGTATGTGGATGGAACAAGAAGCCATTATGCTAAGTGTGGTATCACAGGAACAGAAAAGGAAGCAAGCAAGCAAACAAACAAACAAACGAACAAACAAAAAACATGTGGTGTCCATCTTTTGTGGATCCTAACACCAAATCTCAATTTGTTAAGCAAACTGAATAATTCTTTTCTTTTTCTTCCGTTTTTAGGAAATATAATACCAGACATTACTTATCAACTTGCTATGTTATGTAGGAATGTAAAGTTATATTGTTTCTTTACCTGCATACAACCCTACTCTCAAAATGTGAATCCCTAAACATGTTTTAGAATTAACCTATTTATTCTCAGCCGTCACAATTTTGTATATGTGCGGCATGCATATATGTGTGTTTTGAAGTGTTACAAATTGGAAGGAACAACAAGAACAGCAAGAATACTGGGTCAGAGAACTGACTGAAACAGTAAGCTTCTGCTCAAAACTGTAAACTTCTGCATTGAAAATTAAAAAAAAAAAGGCTGAGAAAAAGATGAAAGTCATGTATGGCAGAATGCATGAGCTTGAGTGGTTTGGGGGCAAAAAAAGGGTAACGGGTCTAAATTTGTCTAAGAAATGTGTGAAATGCACAAAACATCAATAAAAACACTGATTGAGATGCAATGTATGAAATACACAAAAAATCAATAAAAATTTATGCAAAGATCTTATAGAACTGCACAGAGAACAAAAAGAAATGTAGTGAGAAAAAAGCAAATTTGCATGTGATAAATTCTAGAGAAATAAGGAGTATTCTCAGTATTTTTTGCCCTGGCTATGAATCTGAAGTACCAGTAATATACCATTATCATATATGTAAAATGGTATTGTTGTAGGCTTTAAGACATATTTTAATTTAGCTAAAATTCTTCTCCAACTGATTTTTTTCTCATGTAATTTCAGTCATTAAAGCATATGCACCAAATATTTTGCTTTTAAGCCCTTGGCATAAATATCATTTAAAATTTTATTTCTTCTTTCTTACTTTTCCTGGGCTACCAGAAATGTAAGTATTTACCGGCTGGTCCAGGAAGCCTTGAGTCCTCAGCTGAGAAAGAGTCTGATTAATTTGGGGTGGGGGTGGGGGTCTCTTCCCTAAATAGCCTAGTCAATTTCTAGCTCCTGATTAATTATGTTACACTCTGAAAAATGTCACCATACCAATTTGGACAAGGGATTTAAGGGAATTTTATTCCTGGGCATTAATTGAAAATAATAGTGGGCTTATCCTTTGGCAGCAGGTGAGCCTGCACTGCTAATCGAGGTCAAGATCTAAGGTACATGCCTGTTTAACACTATTTAATATAACTTTAACCCTAATATCTTGAGGCACAATTTTTCAGGCTTTAAAAGAAATGTATTGACTGTTTATCTTTTGGTTATACTTTCTTTTTTTGGTGTTTAAGTCCACACAATTAGTCCAGATTAACCAAACTTTTTTCTCAAAATCAATTGAGGTTCTGGTCTTCAGGGGCCACTCAAGTTTTCAAGGGGCCAGAGCCTGGCTTCTTCTGGGCATTCTTAACCAGTTTCATCTACCGAGGAGAAGGTCAGGTCTTTCTAGACCAAGCTTCCCTTTGGAACACAAGGCAACTTTCCTCTATGTTGACCTTCCTACTTATAGAGTGAACACTGGCTGTGGCTCTGTTAGTAGAACTCCAAAACCTCCCTGCACAGGAAGCCAGTCCCTTGGGCAAATTGGTATGGGTGATAAGTATGGACATTAAGCATCCAAAAATTTATTACACTGATCTGATACTTTTATTGTACTGTATTTAGATAAAGCTTGAAAAGACTAAGAAACATTGCATAAATGTTTACTGGAAGAGATTTAACACCATAGGATAAGCAGGCAAAGCTGATGAGAGAGATTTAAACAATTTTAGGCATATCCTAAACGTAAGTGATTTACTACAAACAGAAGTAGTCTCTTTACATTCCTAAAACCCATATCCTGGTTTGTAGCTTTAACAGGGAACATACCTGTTGACCAGAATTAAGCTGATAAAATTTACCAAGTCCATCTAAAGAGTCTCCTTCTGGGCTGCATGCTGCTAGTTCAGGGAAGTAAACCTAGCTTTTCTTGAATCAAATTATCTTGAAAAATAAAAAGTGCATAATAGGCAGAGACAAAGAAGAACTTTCAGTAGAAAGAGGAAACCCATTACTTGTGTATACCCCTTTAACCCGAATCAAGAACTGAAAGTCCAATACAACCCAGAAACGGACAGAAAACAACCACAACCCGGTATGCTTATAATCCCATTTAGACCATTTTTAAACTGCATTTAGTGATTATACTATTCCACTCTGGAATTAAACCACTTCAATACAGTCAAATTATATAATTTTCTATTAACCTTTTTAATATTTATGCCCATCCAGATAAATGGCATAGTCTCCGTCAAACACATCACACAAAATAAAAACCTTAACGTGATCCTACAAGTCCTGGGGCAGGCTGCAGACAACCAAATTTTCCAGATATTCAGAGATGCACCACATAAGCCTGTCAAAAAGCCTGTCTATCCACTCCAAAGATGTTCCACCTAGTGTTCAAATATCCCACACACAAAACAGAGCCAATGACCTTGAATTCTATTTTATCTAATATTAACATAGTGACTCCTTATTTCTTAGTACCATTTACTTGTATTTTTTTTTTTTTTACCATCATTTCACCTTGCGAAAGTGTCTATCATTATTTTATTTTATTATTTTTGGGATAGTCTCTATATTTAAAGGTGAGGTAAGTTTCTTTCAGAAAAGGAAAAGAAAAAGATGAGTTTTATTTTTTAGTCCATTCTACTAGTCTATATCTCTTTAAATGTAGAATTCAGTTCATTGATATTTAAAATCATTGTTGAAAGAATTAAATTGCTTCCAATCATTTTGATTGCTAGTACATTCTTACCATAGGTTTTCTTTCCACAGTGGTAGCATCATTTGTTTCCTAGTGTTAATTGGTTATAGTCATCCCTGCCCTCAACTCTTTGTACTGCTTGAGGTATTCTCTGCAGGGATGCCCTATTGGAGAGGAATTCCTTCAGCTTATTTATATCATGGAATATTTTCCTATGTCCTTCAATTATAATAGACATTTTTGCTGGATAAAGTACTCTGGGTTGATACCTATAGTATTTTAGAACCAGGAATATTTTAGATCTAGCTCTTCTGGTTTGGATTATTTGCAATGAGAAATCAGCTATAATTCTGATAGGTTTTCCTTTGTAAGTAACTTGTTTTTCTTTTGCAGCCCTCGGTATCCTTTATTTTCTTTGAACATATTGTGTTTTTACTATGATATGGTGTGGAGAATTTCTTTTCTGGTTCTGTCTACTTGGTGTTCTCTCACTTTACTGGGTATCTTTTGCTTTAATTTGGGAAAAATTTCCTCTAGAATTCTGTTGAAGACCTGAGCCATATCATTATGAGTTTTCTTCCTCTTCTAGCCCTATAATTCATATGTTTGGTCTTTTCAAAGTATCCCATAGTTCCTAATTATTCCATTCTTGTGTTTTTAAAAAAATATTCATAATCTTTGCTTGATTTATCCAATTCTTCAATATTGTCTTCTAATCTTGATGTTCTATTTTCTACTTCACCCATTCTATTAGTTTCTACCATCCTTTCCAAATTATTTGTGGAATGATGCATTTCTTTTGTCATTTCAACTTGAATTTTCTTCAATGTTTCTATATTTTTTGTCATTTTATTCCACATTTCTTCTTGTCCTCTTTCACTTTATCACTGCCTCCTTTAGGTCTCTGATTTCCTTATTTATAAGTTCCTTAAATTCCCCCAACTCCTTAATTTCTCTAACCACATTTATAATTGTTCATTTCAGATATGTATCCTGAGTTATATCCAAGGAGTCCTCACTACAGGGTACTTGAATAAGAGTATTCGTTTTGGTGGAGGTCCATTTGAGTATTTATTTATTTATTTATTTATTTATTTATTTATTTATTTTCATTGATCTTTAGGCATTTGGGTACTTTTGTTGGGATTGGTTCTAATGTGAAGCTTAGGTGTTTATTGAGCTGATACTGATTTTGGTGCTATTCTTCAGGTGTTTTTGTTAGTTTCTTAATTGATGTACAGGTGTAGATACTTTAGACTCCAAATGTTAACATATTCTAACCCTATGGAGAGCATCACCTCTCACCCAACCAGCAAACAGTTTGTCCAATGGTATTAGTATTTGGCCCTTCATACTTTTTCTTCCTTCCTTCCCAAACCAGCACAAATACAGGCTGCTCAGATGTGATTTCATTACTCCATTTCCAGCAGAAAGTATTTCACTATGAATTTCAACAAAAGAGTATCTACAAAGTGTATTATTTACTATATATACTTTTAATATAGATTGTGCACTTCTAAACATCTAGAACGACTAGATGTGGGATTCATATTTTAACAGTAATATTGCTTTCAGGTAAAAATAAATATAACTTTACTTTCCTAAGTTAAATATCAAGTTGATGTGCATTTTAATGTACTTTTTTCCCACAATATTTATTGATAGATACAAGTACATAAAATCAGGGCATGAACATGATTTGATAGATTAAGTAGACTTAATTTCAATACTTTAATAAGGGGACAATTCAAATTCTCACCATTTGTTTCACACCCACAAAAATCACTTCAAGGGCATTAATGATCTCTCAAATCTGATCAGTTTTGTGCAAGTAAACCATCTTTCTTTTTAAAAAGACTTGTGCTCTTTCTCGGGTGCGAGGATATTGAAATTTAGCATATAAAGCCTGTTACTAGAGGTAGAAATACAGGCTATATACTATTACAGCAACAACCATCAATTACAGTTAAGGATTTTCTGTAACAACCAAATGGATAGTCTAATATTGCAACAACTCAAGTATTATGGAGAAAAGTGCATTTCTACAATGTTCAGTGTTTCTATTCAGTTTTCTAACTTTAAACAGCCTATGATAACTGGCAGCAGAGAAAGCCTTGCAATAGACTGCCTCTGCTTGAGAACCTATGATGTAATTATTGCATGCTGCTAATATACTATCTAAACATTAAGGATATTCCTAAAATATTTGATGGCAGATTATGGTTAAGATATTACATTACAAAAAAACCTTATGCAGAAGGAATCCCTTACTGATGTGCTTCTGCTTTAAATATTGTGCCCCCAAATTAAGTCCAGCAAGCACACGTCCTGTCATGATCCCCCTGCATTGGTCTCCATGATACTGCCGAGGTAAACAATGTCAGTCCATCTTCTGAGGAGGCTAAATTACCATTAGTTGCTTAGTTCACAAGCTGAGTATCTCAGCAGTCCTCAGTCCACATTGGAAGGCTAAAAAATAAAAAAAACAAAACAAAACAAAACTGTATCTCATGTCTTTGAGGAGTGCCTAAAACAGTGGCATCATCTAAAGAGCATATGTGCCTGCCTGTGAGAATTGTAGACAGGCCAAACAATGGTTCTCTCTCTCTCTCTCTCTCTCTCTCTCTCTCTCTCTCTCTTTGTCTTTTTACTAAGATCTCAAGTTTTGTGTTTGAATTACAGGTTCTCTGGTCTAATTATTTATTTCTGATTGTACATACCTTCTGGATGCTTAAGGACAGATCAAGGTTTTGTTTTGTTGAGGTCAGTTGAGGATCTGATCCTCAGGGGTCTCTCAGGGGGGTTGGGGGGAGGGGGAGCCCCTTGCTTCTTTCAGTTCCTCATCCACCAGTTCTATCCACATGAGGACAAAATCAGGTCTTGCTAGACCAGGCTTCCTTTTCTGAAGGATGAGCAGACTTTCCTCTTTATAGAGTGGACACTGGCTGAAGTCCCCTTAGTGGCTCTCCAAGAGTTTCCTGAACAGGAAGAATGGTGACCCACCTCTGCAGGACTTTTCAAGAGATGCCCCCACGTATAATCCCCTAAGACTTGGTTGACCTCTGAGGGCAAGGAACAAAGTTGTCCCCAGGTCCCTCGGTCAAATTGGTAGGGACTTCAGATATGGTCCTTAAGCACCCAGAAACGCTAAGTTGCACCAGCCTGTTATATTGCACCTAAGTTAACATTGCATCCTTTGGAAACAAACTGTATGTTATTTCCATAGCATATTTCTTGATTCATATCTTTCCATTTTAATCCCGTATTACTCTAAAAGATGCACACATGTCCTCCATAATATATTAAAAGTCCAAGGTCTGAGAATACGTGTTAGGTCAGAACCTGAGTAGGGATTCCCGATACAAGAGCACAGTTGTCTTTAGATCGTAAGGAGTATAATATTAATTTTGCTCATTTTGTCTTACAACTAGGTACTTGCTAACAGCATCCACAGATGAGGGATACCATTCATCTTTTGTTTTTCTGGGACTGTGTTACTTCACTTAGCATAAAATCTTCTAGTTCCATCCATTTACCTGAAAATTTCATGATGTCATCTTTCTTTTTTATAACATTTTTTATTGATGCTTTGTGCATTTCATACATCATTTTCCGATTCAGTTCATGCATATTTCCCTTTCCCTTCCCCCCACCCCCACCCCATCCCAGATCATGTACTCTGCCATATCTGTCCTGCATCTTTCTCTCAGTTTTTTTTTTCCATTTTTTAGCTATAAGTGATAATCCATGAGTACAAGCATCCGTCATGTAAAACCAATTTGCAGGCTGTTGTGCCCAAACCCCCACAGCCCCACCTTCCAGCGGGGGGTGAGGGGTGGTATGTTCAATCGAGTTGCTCTTCTGACCTCCGTGGCATTGCACGACACGGGTGCACAAACTTGCATGCAGACAGTACATTCATACACATACAGAAATAAATA
>VZQC01013042.1:859022-943120 GCA_009823505.1 Rhizomys pruinosus | reverse complement strand
TTCTTGGCCCCCTTGTCAAATATAAGGTGGCTGAAACTGTATGTGCTCACTTTTGGATCTTCAGTTTTGTTCCATTGGTCAACAGGTCTGTTTTTCTGCCAGTACTAGCCTGCTTTTATGACTATAGCCCTGTAGTATAGTTTGATGTCTGTTATAGATATTCCCCCTGTATTGCTGTTTTCACTCAGGGTTGCTTTGGCTATTCGGGGTTTTGTGTTGTCCCATATAAATTTAAGAATTGTTTTCCAAGCCTGTGAAGAATGTCCTGGGGATTTTAATTGGAATGTCCTTGAATCGATATATTAATTTGGGTAGAATGGACATTTTTACTATATTAATTTTTCCAGTCCATGAGCATGGGAGTTCTTTCCATCTTCTGATGTTTTCTTCAATCTCCTTCTTTAGGAGTTTATAATTTTTGTTGTAGAGATCTTTGGTGTCTTTGGTTAGGTTTATTCCTAGGTATTTTATTGTTTCTGAGGCTATTGTGATTGGGAAGGTCTCCTTGTATTCCTTCTTCAGTTGCTTGTTGTTGGTGTAAAGAAAGGCTACTGATTTTTCTAAGTTAATTTTGTAACCTCCCACTTTACTGAAACTCCTCATTGGTTCTAGGAGTTTTCTGGTAAAGTTTTTAGTATCTCTCAGGTAAACTATCATATCATCTGCACAGAGGGGTAGTTTTACTTCCTCTTTTCCAATCAGTATTCCTTTGATTTCTTTTTCTTGCCTTATTGCCCTAGCCAGTGTTTACAGCACTATATTGAAGAGGAGTAGTGACAAGGGATAGACTTGATGAGTTCCTACCTTTATGGGGAATCCTTCTAACTTTTCTCCATTTAGGATGATGCTGGCTGTGGGTTTCTTTTATATGGCTTTGATTATGTTAAGGAATGATCATTCCAGTCCAATTCCCTCTAGTACTTTAATCATGAATGGATGCTGTATTTTGTCAAGGGCTTTTTCTGCATCAATTGAGATGATTGTGTGGTTTTTGTTCTTCAGTACATTAATGTGTTTTATGATATTTACTGATTTTCGTATGGTGAACCATCCTTGCATTTCTGGTGTGAATCCAACTTGATCATGGTGGATGATCTTTTTGATGTGGGTCTGTATACGGTTTGCAAGTATTTTGTTCAGGATTTTTGCATCTGAGTTCATTAATGAGATGGGTCTGTAGTTCTCTTTTTTGGTTGCGTCCTGGCCTGGTTTTGGTATTAGAGTGATGCTGGCTTCATAGAAGGAATTTGGGAGATTTCCCTCTGCTTGTATCTTTCTGAACAGTTTGAGTAATAATGGTTGCAAGTCCTCTTTAAATAATTTATAGAATTCTGCTGTGAAACCATCTGGGCCTGGGCTTTTTTTAATTGGGAGGCTTCTTACTACATCCTGTATTTCTTCATATGTTATGGGTCTGTTTAAGCTGTCATTCTCTTCTTTGTTTAGCTTTGGTGATGCCCTGGATTGCATATATTCATCAATTTCTCTTAGGTTTTCAAATTTGGCAGAGTATAGGTTTTTGTAGTACTCCCATATGATTATCTGGATCTTTTCATTGCCTGTTGTGATATTTCCCATTTCATCATGAATTCTATTGATTTGGAGTTGCCCTTTCTTTCTTTTGGTTAACTGGGCTAGAGGTCTGTCTATCTTGTTTATTCTTTCAAAGAACCAACTTTTGTATTCGTTGATTTTTTTGTATTGTTTTCTTTGTTTCTATTTCATTGAGCTCTGCTCTGATTTTTGTTATTTCTTCCTGTCTGTTGCATTTAGGATTCATTTGTTGTTGTCTTTCAAGTGTTTTTAGCTGTAGTGTTAGCTCATTTATCTGTGCTCTTTCTATTTTTTTAATGTAGGCACCCAGGTCTATAAACTTCCCTCTTAGGACTGCTTTTAAAGTGTCCCATAGGTTTTGTTGTGTTGTACTGTCATTGTTGTTTAGTATCAGGAATGCCTTTATCTCTTTCTTTATTTCCTCTTTGACCCATTCATTATTCAGGAGTGTGTTATTTAGTCTCTATGTGTTCCTGTAGGTAGCAGGACTTTTCGTGGTATTGATATTGAGTTTTATTGCACTATGGTATGATAGAATGAATGAAATTATTTCATTTTTTTATTTGTCAAGGTTTATTCTGTGTCCAAGTATGTGGTCAATTTTGGAGAATGTTCCATGGGGTGCTGAGTAGAAAGTATATTATCTGGTGTTTGGGTGGAATATTTGGAAGGTGTCTGTGAGGTCCATTTGCTGTATTGTATTGTTCAGTTCAGATGTTTCTCTGTTTATTCTTTGCCTGGTTGATCTGTCCAAAGGACTGAGTGGGGTATTGAAGTCGCCTACTATGAGTGTACTGGAGTTAATCTGTGCCTTAAGGGCCTGTAGAGTTGTGTTTATAAAGATCGGTGCACCAGAGTTTGGTGGATATTTATTCATGATTGTGAAGTCTTCATGGTTAATTTTCCCTTTGATAATTATGTAATGGCCCTCTTTGTCTCTTCTAATTGTTTCTCCTTTGAAGTCTATTTTGTCTGATATTAAAATAGCAACTCCTGCTTTCTTTTGATACCATTTGCTTGGCATATTTTTTTTCCATCACTTCACTTTAAGTTTGTGCCTATCCTTAAGGGTGAGATGGGTTTCTTGTAGACATATAGATGGATTCTGTTTCCTAATCCATCCTCCTAGTCAATGCCTTTTGATTGGAGAGTTTAGTCCATTAATATTTAGGGTGATAATTGAGAGATGTGTGTTGCTTCCTTTCACATTATTATCCATTTGCAGTTTTAGTCTAGGTTTCTACTTCTGCAGTTCTGCTTTTATTAATTTCTGTTTTGAGGTGTCTGGGGGTAGTTGCTTTCTTCCTTTGTCCTTTGAATTGCTTCAAGTATTCTCTGAAGGGTTGGTTTTCCAGACATGTATTCATTTTTTTAATATTTTTTTATTTATTATGTATATGAATGTACTGTTTGCACATAGGCTTGTGCACCTGTGTCGTGCAATACCGTGGAGGCCAGAAGAAGGTGTCAGATTCCCCTGAAACTGGAGTTCTCCTGGAATTGGAGTTACAGATGGTTCTCAGCTGCCATGTTGGTGCTGGGGATCAAACGTAGGTCCTCTGCAAGAGCAGTTGGTGCTCTAAACCTCTAGGCTCTCTCTCCAACCCCCAGACATGTATTCTTTCATCTTCTTTACATCATGGAAGATTTTACTCTTTCCTTCAACTAGAATTGACATTTTTGCTGGGTGTAGTAACCTGGGTTGGCATTGACAATCATTTAACACTGGGAATGCTTTGGTCCATGTTCTTCTTGCTTTCATAGATTGCACTGAAAAGTCAGCTGTAATTTTGATAGGTTTCCCCTTATATGTGATTTGTTGTTTTTGTTTTGTGGCTTTCAGAATTTGTCTTTGTTTTGGGCATCTAATGTTTTAACTATGATATGGCGAGGGGAGTTTCTTCTCTGGTCCAGTCTAATTGGTGTCCTATGTGCTTCTTGTATTTGTATGGGTTTGTCTTTTTTTAGTTTGGGGAAATTGTCATCTATTATTCTGTTGAAGATCTGATCAATACCATTCTCTTGGGATTCCTCTCCTTCCTCTATCCGATGCAAAGGTTTGAACTTTGCATCATGTCCCACATTTCCTGGTTATTCCATTCTTGTGTATTTTTAAACTTTTCATAATCTTTACTTGAGCTTTTTAGTTGTTCTATGCTATCTTCTAGGTCTGATAGTCTTGTTTCTGCTTCCTCCATTCTGCTTCTGAGGCTTTTTCCCATTCTTTCCTGTCGATTGGATGAGTGTTTGATTTCCTTTTTTATTTCATCTTGTGTTTTCTTTATTATTTCTACGTCCTTTTGGGGCTTCTCAATCTTTTCTTGTAGCTCTTTGTTTCTTTCTTTGGTTTCCATTTTCATTTCAGTATGGCTTCTTTTCAGTGTTTCCACTTCCTTTCAGAGTTTCTCCATTATCTCCTTCTAGGTCTTTTCTGAGATTTCATTCTCTCTTCTTAGTTCTATGATTTCTTTGAATATATCTGTGATTGTTAATTTATATTCCGTATCCTGGGCTATCTCTACAGAGGTCCCATTGAAGGGGTCCTCCACAGGTTCTGAAGAGTTTGGTGTGGGGTTATTCTGGGCTTTTCCCATATTGTTTTTGCATTGTGCTTTTGGCATGTCCTTTACTTTTTGCCTGTGTTCTGGTGCGAATCTCTAGTGTCTCTTCACTGTGTTGGAGGATTGCTTTCCTTGATTCCTTCAGGTGCCTGCTTTGTAGTCTCCTTATTTATGGAGTGTTGACTTGCTTAGGTTTCAGGTTTTCAATTTTGGTTATATATTGGAAGGTATAGCTCACTCTTCCCTTTCTGTTTTGCAAGAACTGGGTGTGCAACAGTCCAAATGACACCTTCTGAGCACTGTAGGTCCTCTGCTCCCAGCCAGTTCTTCTTTGTTGGTTGTAGGACTTATTGGAACCTCTATCTGGAGTTCCAGTTGGCGGGGGTGGGGAGTGAGGGGGGTGTTGTTCACTTAGCCCGCCCCATGTGCTGGTACCCTGTGCCCATCTCTCTGCTGTGCCCCAGAAGCAACCTCTATCCAATTCTGGTTAAATTCTGTGCGCCTCACCTCCCAGGGTTCTCTGCTCCTGACTAGCCCAAGGGCCTGTGCCCCAGCTCTCTTTTTAATGTATTTTTAAAGAAGAGACTTATTATTTCTCCTAAGTCTTAGAACTTTGGAAAATAAGAGACATAAACTTCAAGCTCTATCTACAGTAGCACATTAGTGTGGTATTATTTTTACTAAAAAAAATTACCCAGACAGGAATGGTAGAGCATGCCTGTATCCCAGCGCTTGGGAGGAAAAGGCAGGTGGATCTCTGTGAGTTCAAGCTCATACTGGTATGTATAGTGAGTTCCAGGACATCTGTGACTATAGGGAAATCCTGTCTCAAAAAGACCCCCTCCCAAAAAAAGAAGAAGATGAAGAAAAAGGATGAGGATGATGATGATGATAATGAGGAGGAGGAGGAGAAAAGTTTCCTAGCTTGACTTACATATAAGTATTTGGTGCTAGGATCCATAAATGAGAGACACTATAGATCATTTTTTTTCTGGGACTGTTACTTCTCTTAGCATAATGCCCTCTATTTCCATTCATTTACCTGCAAATTTCATTATGTTCTCTTTTTTTTTACTAAAGCATACATTTCCATTGTGTAGATATACCATATTTTCATTATCCACTCATCAGTTGAAGGACACTTTAGTTGATTCCAGTTCTTTGCTATTGTGTAAAAAGCTGAAATAAACATGGTTGTGTATGTATCTCTGCAATAGGATGATTCATTGGGTATATACCCAAGAGTGGTATGACTGTCAAGTTTTTTAAGATTCTTCACACTGATTTTCATTGGGGTTGCATGAGTCTGTATTCCCACCAGCAGTGGATGAATTTTCTCCTTTACCCACAACCTCTCCAGCATTTGGTGTAACTTGTTTTCTTCATCTTAACCAATCTTACTGGGGTAAGATGATATCTTAAACTGGCTTTAATTTGCCTTTCCTTAATTACTAGTGATTTTGAACACTCTTACACTCTTTTTTTTTTTTTCCTTGCATCTCAGGTTTATTTTTTTTCATTTTTTAGGTATAAGTGATAATTTATGAGTATAAAGCATCCTTCGTGCAAAACCAAACTATAGGGGACTGTTGTGCCCAAACCCCACAGGTCCCCACCATTCAGTGGAGGTTGACAGGTGTTTGTTCAATCAAGTGATCAAATAAGTGTCCAGAATACATCGCTTGTTAGTTTCACCGTTCACCTTAATCGCAGCCTTTACATTCTTACCACGCCCCCTCTTCTTGCAGATTGCTTCCCTAGGCTTAGAAACGGGTCACAAGGGTTGGATGAAGAAGTAAAAAAAAACTGTCTCTCTTCTGGAGCTGTTGACTGGATTTCTGGTCAATTCTGGCTTGTTTCCTTTCATGGGCTGAACAGTTGTTCAGCAGTAACCTTTCGATCCTACTAATTGAAGCACAAGCCAAATTAGATAATATAGGTATTTAAGCCACATATTGTTATGGGTAGGTTACTTTGGCATAGACACATTTTTTTTTTTTTTTTGTTTTTTTAATAAAAATAATAAATAATTCATGAATTATATTTTTTCCCCCTGATTAAATATAAACCAGGGTACCTCTGACCTTGTGGCTTATTATGAAAACATTCTTCCTAACAAAAACCTTTAGAGGGTGTAGGCTTGTGGCCTCAGCCATGGGTTATTCCTCCAAGGAGACAAGGGCCACAGCCAAATTAGATTTGGGATATACAGGGCACATGGCTGCCTCTGCTGCACAGTATTTCCAGGGGCAGGTGAAAGTGTAGTCTGGTGGGCTCATGGTTGGAGTCTTGCTTGACTCAGGGAGGGCAATATTTGCTTTATTGGTTTTAGTGGCCTTTGGAAACACTCTCTGCATTCCGAGGAGGCCATCTGTACCTTGATGTGCGGTCTCAATAATCCATCCCATGTTAACGTCTCGTCTTCGCAGCAGGGTGGGTCTTACTTCGCCTTTCTCCTCCTGCAGGTATCCCAACTTAGGGGCCAAGGAAGCCTTTACCTTTTGTGGTGGTGGCCTTGGATCCCCTGCCAACATACCCCCTGGTTTTAGAACAATCATTGGGCTGGATTTCAGAGCTCGCTCTGCATTAATTATACTCTTGCATACAGTGCATAGCCCAGTCGACTTTAGTATTATATTTGGTTTTTGAATAAGATAGATAATCCTTTTCCAGTTCTTTATGTCTCATTAGTCCTATTAAAAAAGGGATATTATTTTTTGTTATACCGGTTTTATAAGAAGGTTACCCTCTATACAGTTGTACTCTAATTTACAGTTGGGAATGACATTCCTCATCTCATATTTCTCCTGTTCCTATGGGGGGGGGAGGCAAGAAAGTCATATCAAAAACCCTTTGTTGCACAGGGAAGGTATAAGTTTCCTTAGGACTCATTATAATAGTTGTTTACAGTAGGGTCCACAGAGGGTCGATGTTTACTGGCAAATCTGAGGCTTTTCTTCCTTTCAGTGTTTCAGACGGGTCAAAACCTTTCAGTTGCCACTTTTTGGTTAATCCTACTCAATGCAAAGCTGTATCTTTCTTCTCAGCCTTAAGTTTGGTGACATTTTGTTTTTTTTGAACACTCTTACAGATGGTCTTTCTTAGCCATCTTTACTTCATTTATGAAGTACCTGTGCATCTCTTTGCTCCATCTCCATCTTTTGATTTGGTCATTTGTTTTCTTGATTCTTTTGTTTTTGGGATATATATTATTATATATATATATATATATATATATATATATATACCTCTTTAAGTTAAACACTGTCAAGATGTGTCAGGTGGAAGGTTTCTTCCCACTCTGTGGGGTTTCTTTTCACCTCTTTGATTGTTTCTTTTGGCTCTACAAGAATTTTTGCATTTAATGAGGTCCCTGCTTGTTGATATTGTAATGTTAATTCCTGTGCAAGTGCTGTGTGATGTAGAAAGTCTTTTCATACCCCTATATCTTGTACGTCTGCTTCCAATGTTTTATTCTATCTTTTCAGAGTTTCAGGTTTCACATTGAGGTCTTTGATCCATTNCATGGCTGCCTCTGCTGCTCACGTCTTTCCCGCGGGCAGGTGCAAATGAAAAGTGTAGCTTGGGTTTTTGCTGTGATTGGTGGATGGAGTCTTTGCTTGACTCAGGGAACCCCCGTTTTATTTATTTTCTTTTTTATTGGTTTTTTATTTCTTTTTTTTTTTTTTTTTTTTTTAATTGCAAAAAATATATATATATAATTTTTTTTATCTTTTTTAGTTTTGTATTTGCTTTATTGGTTTATTTAGTGGCCTTTGGAAAACACTCTCTGCATTCCAGAGGCCATCTGTCCCTTGATGTGCGGGTCTCAATAACATCCTCCCATGTTAAGTGTCGCGTCTTCGAGCAGCGGGGGGTCTCTTCGCCTTTCTCCTCCTGCAGGTATCCCAAACTTAGGGGCAAGGAGCCTTTACCTTTTGTGGGCTGGCCTGGATCCCCTGCCAACATACCCCCTGGTAGAACAATCCATTGGCTGATGTCAGAGCCCGCTCTGCATTAATATACTTGCATAGTGCATAGCCCAATGATCCTTTATATTATATTTGGTTTTTAATAGAGATAGTATAATCCCTTTTACAGTTCTTATGTCTCATTAGTCCTATTAAAGAAGGCTATTATTTTAGTTTTTACCTGGTTTTATAAGAGGTTACCCTTAACTAGTTGTTCTCAATTTACAGTTGGGAATGACATTCTCATCGTCATATTTCTCCTTGTTCCTATGGGGGGGGAGGCAAGAAAGTCATATCAAACACCTTTGTTGGACAGGGGAAGGTATAAGTTTCCTTAGGACTCCATAAATAGTTGTTACCATGTAGGAGCCAGAAGTGGGTTCGATGTTTTGGCAATCTGAGGGCTTTTCTTCCTTTCAGTGTTTCAGGACGGGTCAAACTTTCCAGTTGCCACTTTTTGTTACATCCTACTCAATGCAAAAGCTGTATCTTTCTTTCTCAGCCGTTAAAGTTGGTGACATTTTGTTTTTGAACACTCTTAAAGATGCTTCTTAGCATCTTTACTTCATTTATGAAGTACCTGTGCATCTCTTTGCTCCATCTCCATCTATTTGATTTGGTTCATTTGTTTTCTTGATTCTTGTTTTTTTGGGATATTATATATATATATATATATATATATATATATATATATATACTCTTCAGTTAAACATCTGTCAGATGTGTCATTGGTGAAAGGTTTTTCCCCCTCTGTGGGTTTTCTTTTCACCTCTTTGATTGTTTCTTTTGCTCTACAGAAGCTTTTGCATTTAATGAGGTCCCTGCTTGTTGATTGTTAATGTTAATTCCTGTGCAAGTGCTGTGTGATGTAGAAAGTCTTTTCATACCCCTATATCTTGTACGCTGCTTCCAATGTTTTATTCTATCTTTTCAGAGTTTCAGGTTTCACATTGAGGTCTTTGATCCATTTGGAGTTGATTTTGTACTGAAAAGTGAAAAGTACTTTGAGTGAAAAGTAGGGATTTGGTTTAATTCTTCTACCAGTGGTGATCCAGTTTTGCCAGAGCCATTTGCTTAAGATACTATCTTTCCTCCATTGAGACTTTTTGGCCCCTTTGTCAAATATGAGGTGGATGAAATTGCATGTGCTGAAGTTTGGTTCTTCAGTTTTGTTCCTTTGCTCTATGAGTCTGTTTTGTGCCAGTAGCATAGTGTTTTTATGACTATAGCTTTGTAATATCGTTTGAAGTTTGGTATAGTAATCTCCCCTGCTTTACTCTTTTTGCTCCAGGTTGTTTGACTATCAGGGGTCTTTGTTTTCCATTTCAATTTTAGGATTTTTTTTAATCTGTGAAGAAAGTCATGAGGATTTTAACTGGAATTGCATTGACTCTATATTTTACTTTGGGCAGGATGGTCACTTTTACTTTATTAATTCTTCCTACCAATGAGCATGGGAGGTCCTTCCAATGTCTGGTGTCTTCTTCAGTCTTCAATAATTTAAATTTTTCAGTGTAGAGATCTTTAGTGTCTTTGGTCAGGTTTGTTCCAAGATATTTTTTGATACTACTTTGAGTGGAAAGTTCTCCCTATTCTTTCTCCAATTGCTCATTGCTGGCAAAAAGAAAGGCTTTTTATTTACTCTAATACCAAACCAGACCAAGATGCAACCAAAAAAGAAAACTGTACACCCATTTATTTAATGACCGTAGATGCAAAAATTTTCAACAAAATACTTGTGAACTGCACACAGGCACATATCAAAAAAGTCATTCACAATGACCAAGTCAGATTTATACCAGCGATGCAGGGATGGTTCAATATACCTAAGTCAATAAATTTCATAAATCACATAAATGGACTGAAAGACAAAACCCACATTGTCATCTCAATTGATGTGGAAAAGACCATTGATAAAATTCAACATGCCTTCATGTTTTAAGTCTTAGAGGGAATTGGACTGGAGGTTACATTCCTCAACATAATTAAAGCCATATACAACAAACCCACCGTCAACATAGTTCTAAATGGATAAAAGTTAGAAGCATCCCCCTTAAAGTCATGAACCCAGAAATGCTGCACCCTATTTCCATTCCTTGTCAATATAGTGCTTGATACTCTTGCTAAAGCAATAATACAAAAGAAATGAATGAAAGAAGTACTATTTGGAGAAGAGGATTTCAAACTATCCCTTTTTGTAGATGACATGACTGTATATGTAAGGGGTGCCTTAATTTGACCAGAGAGCTCCTAGAAATGATTAACAGTTATGATAAAGTGGCAAATTACACAATTAATCTACAGTATGTTGAATTTTATTCAGAGTTTCCCAAATTCATTTCACAAAACTTTTGCTAAAGCATCTTGCAAGGTGCAGTGGCCCATTCCTGCAATACTAGAATGAACACAGAATGTTAAGGTAAAAAGGTCATCCTGAGCTTTAAATAAATTCTAGGTCAGCCTGAGCTAGCATGAGATGCTGTCTCAAAATAACCAAACCAAAAACCTCTTAAATACACTTCCAGGAACACAAATAGGGCAAAGCATTCCAATTTATTGTTCATTCAATTATTGCTTAACAACTTGATTATGATCTCAAAAGTATGAAGTTGATGATTTTATAGTTAATGGATATCATGAAGAATGTTTACGCAAAGCAAGAAAGTAATGATGTCACTAAGCAATAGGAATTTTTAGGACCACCATCATATATGTCATTTGTCATTGAATTAAATGACATTTTGCAGCAATTATTTGACTTTATTCCAAACCTTTAAAACATTTGAATAATCCTTCATAATATGTTGTATTTCCCACTGTGGCTAACTACTAACTAAAATAGAAATATTTAATACATTTTAAGTTAAGCCTTACTATTCAATATGAATACTGTAAGAATCATTGATTAAAAATCTCTAGTATCAAAGGTATTACATAATATAGATAGCTTCAAGGATAGCATTTTATCTCCTTCTATTATTTTGTCTTTGCTAGTATCTTAATAAGTACAATAGCTCTTCCAGAACAAAAATTATGTACACATACACTGTTACAACTGACGATGAATCATTTATCAGAAATCAAGATGACTTACACAATCTACAGGTCATACTGGACAGTAATAACTGTCTTATGTTCTCATCCTGCTTGGTGCTTTTTTGAGTGTAAACTACCTTCCTTGATGGTAGAGTGATATGTCAATCCCCACCAATTAATGGCATCCTATTTCAAGAAACCCAGGGAACATATTTATGACCGAAGAGCAGGTGATGTTTTTGTATAATTTTTATAGATTTTTTTTCTGCATTTCATACAAAATGTTAATTGTCTTTATGTCCCATTTTCCATCCACATCCTCCCATAGCTCTCAAACAAGATTTCATACACTCTGTCATTTATGTTAAGGTCTATTGAGTCAACTTAGTCTACCCAGACATCCTCAATACAAGTTCATCCAATGGGGTCCTGTCAGCCTATCTAGAACACTCTTAAACATCAGCTTTCCCTTAGCCAAGCCAGCAGTAATCAGCTGCCAATAGTTCTCCAGGTAATATTTGGCCCTGCTGCCCATTTCCTCAGTTCTGTGCTGGGATTTTTGTCTCTGAGTTTGCAAGGGACCTTTGTATGCTGATACCATTACTATAGGTTCATATGAGCAAGGTCCCAGGAGCCTGTATTACTCTATTTCCATATGGTCATGCACCTTCTCCCAAGAGTCTTACAATATTTCAGCCCCCTCTTCCACAGTGGTCCTTGAGAACTGGGTTCGTGAAGTTGAATATGGGAGTCCTGTCCAAGGACACATACTCTGCAGACTCTTATTCTGGCTTTGGCCATCTGTGGACTTTTGTGTTCACTTGTACTCTATTGCATGGGCAAACTTCATTGACAAGAGTGGAGAGATGCATTAGTATTCTCTTTACTCCTGGTGCTGTGTTCTGTGAGATTTAGATGTAGAGGATTTACTGTAGTGTCTCACAGACACTTATTCTCTGTGTGCAAACTTTGTAATAATTTCTGTCATGAAAGAAGCATCTTTGATGGGTCTTGACTGTCATACTTGCATGTAAATATAAGAATCCATATTTAGCATATAGTAATAAATGATAATTCTCTAGGGGCATGGCAGCCATAGAGTTTTTTTCTGAGATCCATGACCCTTCCAGCCATGTGCCTTTGGCTATGCTTATAGTACCACACATGAGCTCCCTCCCATTGAGTGGGATTTAAGTTGAATTAGGTAGCTGTTGATTACTTCCAGACAAATGTGACACTACTGTTCCAATATAGTTTGCTGTGCTGGTCATTGTTATGGTTATTAGGCTTTAAAGATTGGTTGGAATATTGATTGTTCGATTGATCTTTCTCCTTTAATAGCTTGCATAGTATCCTCCAAAACTATGAGATGGAGGCTTCCAGGTAAATTCGTTCTCCATTTGTCCAAGTCCCATGTGGGAAGTACATTGACTCTTTTTTAATTAATTAATTAATTAATTAATTAATTAATTAATTATGTGTATGAATGTACTGTCTGCATGCAGGTCTGTGCACTCGTGTCATGCTGCAGAAGTCAGAAGAGGGTGTCGGATTCCCCTGGAACTGGAGTTCTCCTTGAATCAGAGTTACAGATGGTTCTCAGCCGCCATATGGGTGCTGGGGATAGAACCCGGGTCCTCTGCAAGTGCATTCGGCACTCTCAACCGCTAGGCCATCTCTCCAGCCCGTACATTGAATCTTTACTAGTGGGTTTTGTCTTCAATTTCTGGGATACAATCAAGGGTTGTGACAATAATCTGTGTAATTTCGGGAGTCTCTTGGACTACCCTAGCCAACATAGCCTTCAGCTGTACACATAGATTCATGCAATGATAGCCTATGTGTATTTTTCAGTAGGCTTTTGAATGAATACATTTCCATCTTTATTCCTACCAGGAGAGCATTATTTATCTCTTCCCTCTCCCTATCTGATTCTCTCTATCCCGCCCCTAGTTAAAGTGACAGCATTTCCTATTTCACCCTTGGTAATATCTTTCTCTATGAGCTTCCTCTATTGAGCTCTTTCTTCCCTTTTACCCCCTTGGTTCCTTCCACAGCCCTCCCTCTTAGCCTCCCAGTTAAATAACCCTGTTTTATCCCCTTTTATGGGAGCTTGTTCTACTACTGCCTAGGTGAAGAAAGAGTAGGCCACAAACTAAAGAGATACAAACAGGCTCTGCCCATGCAGGTTTCCTCTAGCTGCCCCTAATTGCAGAGCCTAATTGGTAAGGCAGGTGTGCCACAAATAAGTGGGGCTTCCATATGGAGAGGTCAAATTCCATACTCATGTGTTCCTCATTTATTGGCACACTGAAGAAAATTTAATTGGGAGAAATGAACTACTTTTTATTTGATTTTAATATTTGGCCTATGTAGTTAAGGATAACAGATTGTTGCAGGTATTTACTGTCATTTTGCTAAGAAATTAGTCATAAATGCATTTTATTTTATTTTTTTAAATTTATTTTTATTGATGTTTTGTGTATTTCATACATCATTTTCCAATTCAGTTCAGGCATATATCCCCTTCCCTTCCCCCCCACCCCACCCCTACCCATCGCAGATCGTGCATTCTGCCGTAAGTTTTCTGCATCTTTCTCTGCTTTTTTGTTTTGTTTTGTTTTCATTTTTTTTAACAATAGGTGATAATTTGTGAGTACAAGCATCCTTCATGTAAAACCAATTTGCAAGCAGTTGTGCCCAAACCCACACAGCTCATGGGTCCCACCATCCTGAAAGGGGGGGCTTGTATGTTCAATCAAGTTGATCAAATGAGTGTCCAGTCTATATTGTTGTAGTTTCACCATTAACCCCAATCGAAGCCCTTACATTCTACCACGCCCCCTCTTCCGCAGATTGTTCCCTAGGCTTAGAAAAGGGGCACAGGTGGATGAGAAGCAAAACACTCTACTTTCTCTGGAGCTGATGTCTTGGTCTCTAGTCAGTTCTGGCTGTTTTCTTTCATGGGCTGCCAGCTTGTCCAGGCTTAACCTTTCGATCCTACTAATGAAGCACATGCAATTAGATATTTAGGTATTTAAACAGTATAATATATAGCCTTTCGATCCTACTAATGAAGCACACACAATTAGATATATGGGTATTTAAACAGTACTAATTGTTATGGTAGGTTACTTTGGTATAGACACAGATGTTTGGATGGTATGTCAATTCATGATCTACATTTTCTTCTGTCAAGTATGGCAGGGTCTTCGTGTGGTTTATAACATCTCCTAACCATTAGAGGATGTAAGCTTGTGACATCAGTCATGGGTTATTCCTCCAAGGAGAGAGCCAATAGCCAATTAGATTTGGGATATACAGACATATGGCTGCCACTGCTGCACAGTATTTCCAGGCAGATGAGGTGTAGCTGGTGCTGATGGAGGAGTCTCCCAAATTCCTTCTATGAAGCCAGCATCACTCTAATACCAAAACCAGGCAAAGATGCAACTAAAAAGGAGAACTATAAATGCATTTTAAACATGACACATTGGATCAGATATTATGATTCAGTTGTCTAAAGGGATTATTTTTACTAATTTATTTAATATGTGAAATAATTTAGCTTAAGTACAATAAATAAGTCCATGTAAAATTTTCTTTGTTTTATTTTTATTGCATATATATATATATATATATATATATATATATGCACAGAGATATGCCTTGGGGTAAAACATTACTAATTACTAGGGCTGATTGAATTTTCAGCTTACATGCAAGCATGGCTGTGTTCTTACTTTGTGTGTCCTTCAGGCCTCATCAGAGCACAAAGATCCAAGTGATTTCAAAGGGTTTCTGGTACTCAGATCAGCTCCATGGGGCATGGCAGAGAAATTGAAATGAAGCAATGCCCGAGATACAGTGGAAGGTGAAATCATTGCATCATGTCAGTTCTGGGTTGTGCAGCAAAATTACTTCACTGGGATGTATTAATCTCATGGGTTCATGAAGGAAAAGATGGTGTGTATTTAAGGCAGCAAATAAATCTGAGTCCATTCACTGGACTTGGGAATAATTTTCCTCACCAAGCAACACATTGTTTAATTATTACTGTGGACAATTGCCAGTTTCTCCTTTAGAAAGGAAATAAATAACAAGTAAATGATTCATAAAATGTAAAAGGAAAATATCATTTATGGGGCACATTAAGGATTCTCTGCACAGTATTTTGGTAAAAAAACAAATCACTTGTTTGTTAAATCATATATTTAAAGTCATGAGGGTCATTAAGTATTTGAGGACTTGTGAACATAGAAATGTACAGAGAAAGATCTGTGTAGCTAAGTGTGCAATTATCTGCCCCCTTACAATGAATGACTTTGGGAAATATAGAAAAATTTGGTTAAGTGAAGAGTGTGTTCCCCATAAAAGGATTCCCCATGTCTTCCAAATAAATTATCACAGTAACTTAGTAAAAAGAAGAAAAAAACATTTTGCTGAGTGCTTGTATAAAACACATGATAAAGTTATTTACATTTAGTTAGATCACATTTAACTAATTAAAGTTTATAATGGTATTGATAGCTTAATTTTTGGACTTTTGGTGCCTTTCTTAATTGAACTTTCACACAATATATCTTGATACTATTCTCCCAAGTCTCTCCCCTAGCTTCTTTCAGATTCATTTCATCCTTGCTGGCTCAGACTTCATGTCCTCTTTTTTTATTTAATAACTCTGAGTCCAATTTGCATTGTCTATATATTCCTGGCTGTGATCCCATCCACTGGAGTTTGGTCCACCAATCAGGGTCCTTAACCTTAAAGAAAATTTACTCATCTTACCCCAGGTGCCACCAATAATCACAGTTCCTCAGTTAGATTTTGGCTCACAAATTCCTCTCTCTGAGCTAAAATGTCAACTGGCTTGACCTTTTCAGGCCTTGTGCAATATAGGTCTTATGAATACATCCACTCTGTGTCTGTGAGTTCAAAGGTCTTGTCATGTCCAGAAGGCATCATTTCAGTCTTGTCCTCCCGAGAACTCTGTATGTTAAAATACTTATGGCCACTCTTCCACTAAATTTCCTGAGCTTGGGGTTGAGTCATTAATATAGATCTTCAATTTATAGCTGAGCACACAACTGATATTTATTTGCTTCACTTTGTCGAGTTGTAAACGTCTGTATTAACCACAATCTGATACACAAAGAAACATCTCTGATGAGGTCTCAGAGCAGTAATGATATGGGTCTAGATATATAGGAACATAGGCAGCAGTTTGATACTATGTGCATTTGGCAGAATAAAAGTAGTTGATTGATACCTGAGACAAGAGAGTATCCTAAACCATGTGTTCTTGGATAGATTTTCAGTATCAGGCATGCATTTCCTCTTGTGCATCAGGACTTAAACCAGTCATATAAAGAGATTGGTTACTCCCTTAATATTTATGCCACTGTTGTGATCATGTCATTTTTGTAGTTCACAGGGAGCAAGTTGTAAGATAGTTGATGACTTTTTGCTACAGCAACCCACAAAACACCTCACAGTATTATGAATGATAGGTGAAAACTTATTTTTGAATAATGTTATTTGGTATTGACAAATCCAAATTAATTTGAATGGATAGTAGTTTTCCCATACCCAAATTAGATTCTTCAATTTACCCTTCATTTTCTCGAGGATTTTTTTGACACACAAATATCACTTTGAAGATTTTTGTTGTCCAAATTAATGTTTCCCCATAGTTCACTGATAATAACATAGACTAGGAATTATATAGTCTTTTTCAAAGCTAATATTAACATGAAAATTTCTGATTTGGGGCTGAATTGACAGGATGCCTCTTATACATGTGTAATTGCAAGAAGCCTGTGCATCATTGCTCAGGCTTTAAAGGGATATGCCCTAGCATATCTATGGTAAGTACAAATAAGAAATACATTAGGTTCAACAGTTACATTGAGATTGTGATTTCTTCAGTCGTATCTAATTAATATGACTGTCTATTAAACAGAATGATGTAGACATATTGTCTGAATTTCAGCCATGTTTTACAAAACTCTTTACCGACTATTTCCTGTGTGTTTTCTCCATCTCTATGTTAATGTCTTGTAACCTACATGTCTACTCTACTTTTTAGACTCTAATTTAATAAAGGAATCATTTCTAGTAATGGAAGTAACATTAGATTATTGAAAGAAAATATTTCTGTAATTGGCAATAGCTTTCCTTGCTCAAAATGTTCAGCAGAAGTTTCTTCACTTAAAGATGTGCCCTCTTGGTACTGATTGAAATTTACTGTGTGTTGTACCTATGAAAATTTCATAGTTTTCTGACATTTCACTTGTATCCCCTACTGCACTCACTGCTTTCACCCCTCATCATTTAACTTTAAAATATTCTGTTTAACATATTATTTAACATATTGTGTTCTATTCTTTGTTATTTATTTTTCATTTCTGTTTCAATATTTTTTGCTTGAATAATGTACTTTGACTGTGAATCGATGTACAAAATTTGAAGAGATAGTTAGGGGTCAAGCTCCTCAGTTGGTTGCTGACAGGAAGATTTCTTCATAAGACAGAATTCATTTTAGGGTGAAAACACAAACCTTTTTTCTCAATTTCATTTCTAAGAACTTGTTTTGTAAATACCAGTAAAATAAAACAGTCAAATTAAAATAAAAGAAGAAAGGATGAATAAGAAGGATTTTTAAAAATGAAAAACAGAAACAGAGTAAGGACAGAAGAAAGAAGGAAGGAAATGAGGTAGAAAGATTTTTTGCAGGGCATGGTGGCACATGCCTTTAATCATAGCACTCAGCACTTGGGAGGCAGAGGCAGGCAGATCTCTGTGAGTTCAAGGCCAGCCTGATCTACATAGAGAGCTCCAGGCCAGCTGGGACTAAAGGGAGACCCTGTCTCAAAAATACAAAAGAAGAAAGATTTTTCTTAATGGGGGATGCACTGTGAAATCAAGGTACCTCAGTAGCTGGGGGTGTCAGCATCAACTCAACTGGTATTCATTTGTCAAATATTGTTAGCAAATATGGCAGAACAGTGTACAGAATTTGTGGTTTAAACAAACACTTTCAAAAATCTATTAGCAGGGGCTGGAGAGATGGCCTAGCGGTTAAGAGTGCCGACCGCTCTTACAGAGGACCCGGGTTCGATCCCCAGCACCCACATGGCGGCCGAGAACCGTCTGAAACTCCAATTCCAGGAGAACTCCAGTTCCAGGGGAATCCGAGACCGTCTTCTGACCTCCGCGGCATTGCACGACACGGGTGCACAAATCTTTCCTGGGCTGCCAGCTCGTCCAGGAATAACCTTTTCCGATTCCTACTAATAAGCACATGCCATATGACGATATTAGGTATTTAAACAGTTATAATATATAGCCTGGTCGATCGGCTACAAGAATAGCACACCCAAATAGATAGGTCGGGATTAAAAGTACTAATTGTATGGTAGGTTACTTGGTATAGACACAGATGGTTGGATGGTATGTCAATTCATGATCTACAAACATTTTCTTCTGTCAAGTATGGCAGGGTCTTCGTGTGTTTTTATAAACATCTCCTAACCACATTAGAGGATGTAAGCTTTGTGACATCAGTCATGGTTATTCCTCCAAGGAGAGCGGCCACTAGCCCATTAGATTGGGATATACAGTACATATGGCTGCCACTGCTGCACACGTATTTCCAGGCAGATGAGGTGTAGCTGAGCTGCTAGGAGGAGGAGTTCACCAAATTCCTTATGACCCAGCATCACTCTACTACCAAAACCAGCAAAGATGCATACTAAAAAGGAGATACTATAATGCATTTTAAACATGGACACATTGGATCAATATTATGATTTCAGTTGCTAAAGGGGATTATTTTTATTTCATTTATTTATAACCACTATGTGAAATTTAGTTAAGTAAATAGAATAACGCCATGTGTTTATAAAATTTTCTTTGTTCTATTTTTATTGCAAATATATATATATATATATATATATATAATTATGACAGGATATGCCTTGGGGTAAGACATTACTAATTACTAGGGGCTTTGCTGATTGAATTTTCAGCTTACATGCAAGCATGGCTGTGTTCTTACTTTGTGTGTCCTTCAGGCCTCATCAGAGCACAAAGATCCAAGTGATTTCAAAGGGTTTCTGGTACTCAGATCAGCTCCATGGGGCATGGCAGAGAAATTGAAATGAAGCAATGCCCGAGATACAGTGGAAGGTGAAATCATTGCATCATGTCAGTTCTGGGTTGTGCAGCAAAATTACTTCACTGGGATGTATTAATCTCATGGGTTCATGAAGGAAAAGATGGTGTGTATTTAAGGCAGCAAATAAATCTGAGTCCATTCACTGGACTTGGGAATAATTTTCCTCACCAAGCAACACATTGTTTAATTATTACTGTGGACAATTGCCAGTTTCTCCTTTAGAAAGGAAATAAATAACAAGAAATGATTCATTAAAATGTAAAAGGAACAATATCATTTATTGGGGCACATTAGGCGTTCTCTGCCAGTCTTTTGGTATTAAAAAAACCAATCCCTTGTTTGTTAAAATCATATATGTAAAGTCATGAGGGTCATTAAAGTATTTGAGGACTTGTGAACATAGAATATTACAGAGAAAGGATCTTGTAGCTAAAGTGTGCAATTATCTGCCCCCTTACAAGACTGACTTTGGGAAATATAGAAAAATTTGGTTAAGTGAAGAGTGTGTTCCCCATAAAAGGATTCCCCATGTCTTCCAAATCAATTATCACAGTAACTTATAAAAAAGAAAAAAGAAAAAACATTTTGCTGAGTGCTTGTATAAAACACATGACTAAAGGTTATTTACATTTAGTTAGATCCACCCTTTAACTAATTAAAGTTTATATGGTATTGATTAGCTAATTTTTGGGACTTTTGGTGCCTTTCTTAATTGATCTTTCACACAATATATCTTGATACTATTCTCCCAAGTCTCTCCCCTAGCTTCTTTCAGATTCATTTCACCTTGCTGGCTCAGCTTCATGTTCTTTCCTTTTATTTATAACTCTGATGTCCAATTTGCCTTGCTATATATTCCTGGCTGTGATCGCCATCCACTGGAGTTTGGTCCACCAACCCCCACCCCATCCCAGATCATGCATTCTGCCATAACTGTCCTGCATCTTTCTCTCAGTTTTTTTTTTTTCATTTTTAGCTATAAGTGATAATCCATGAGTACAAGCATCCTTCATGCAAAACCTATCTGCAGGCTGTTGTGCCCAAACACCTACAGCCCCACCATCCAGTGGGGGGTGACAGGTTGTTTGTTCAATCAAGTTGATCAAATGAGTGTCCAGACTACATTGCTGTAGTTTCACCATTCACCCCAATCGCAGCCCTTACATTCTACCATGCCCCCTCTTCTGCAGGTTGTTCCCTAGGCTTAGAAAAGGGGCACAGGTGGATGAGAGGTAAAACAGTCCACTCTCTCTGGAGCTGTTGACTTGGACTCTGGTCAATTCTGGCTGTTTCCTTTCATGGGCTGACAGGACTAGACTTTGTATCACAAGTAGAAAGACCCTCTAAGTACTTGCAAATCAGACAGAATATATTAGTATTATATCTACCCATTGTTTTTATTTGTTTTTTTTTTCCCCTGTGGTCAGTGAGTCCTTAGTTGTAGGGGTTCCAGTGTAGATATGTGACTTAGCTTTGGGCATCTCTTAGCTATAAATGCTCTGCATATGACCAATTGTGGAATTCTGCAATAGCTTCCATTTGGTGCCAAAAAAATTGATGAGTGGTGCTGGCTCGTTCAGAGAAAAACTCATCATATAAATGAAGAAATGAGCAGCAGGCCCTAACCTTAGTTGAAGAGCTATTGGCAAGCGATTACTGTGACATGAGGTAGAGTGGATATTTTTAAATGAATGACTCTACATAGGATGACGAAATTACAATGGATGAACTGGCACTGTGGGACATCTGGGTATAAATGCTTGAACATCTGACACTTAATGTATATGACAGGATCAATGAAATCTGGAGAGGGTAAGAGGATGGGGTGTAAATATAATTAAGATCTATTAATATGAAATGCACAACATTTCCTATAAGATATGTAGGAACAGAGTGAAAATGTTATATAGTAGCATTAACTATTATTATCCTTTTTCTTCATATCCTGGGTATCTTGTAGCATTCAAAAAAAGGTGAAACTGAAATTTTGGGCACTTCTGCAGTCAGATGTAACTCAATCCCACTGGGAGAGGTAGCCATCCATGGCTCCTTTTTCAGAAATTGGCACTTTTCCCAGATGCCAGGTGGCCAGAGAAATGTCCACTCCATAGCTAAATCTGAGGGCTAGCTGCCCCTCACATATTCTTAGCTTGGGGGCAGGCTTTCTTCCCTTTATGAGTGCATATCTTTAAATACCTTCACCAGTCATGGAGTGAATGACTCCAGGACTGGAATTTCAGACTAGTGGCTGATTGCCTATCTCCAGTCTACCTGCTAGCACATAACACTCAAGCCTGAGAGGCTTGAGACACCTATTGGCCTCCCAGCTCTCCCAGGCTCTAATTGATCAGCAGTAGCTTGAGCAGGAATTTTCCCTCTCTCCTCTACCCATTTTCTAGAGTCTTTTCCAGTTACCTTGCAATCTACCCCACAGACTTTTGATCAGGCTTGCACTTGCACCATGAGAGCTTGGAGACAGCTCCCTCCCTCAGAAGGAGCTTCCTCATTCTCAAGGCTGCACCAGTAGCCTGGGGATGATGTTACCTGGTTCCTTTGCCTGGGTTTCTCAGGAGGTGGAGAGAGGTGTCTCTCAAGAGGAGGCCCCTGAGGCTTTGATTGGGAACCTAGTATATGAGAGTGTCAAAGCTGGCTATGGGGATGCCTTCTGGTTCATTCTGAGCCACTCAGGGACCGGATTGTTACTGCCCAGGATGTTGGTTTGAGAGCTTCTGCGATGGTGGCATTGGCACAGGCATTCAGCTCTCTGTGAAAGAGCTCAGATGTTGGGAGTGTGCCCCAAGGGGCCATGAGCATTCAGCTTGCACCCTTTTGCCTGCAGCTCCAGGCCTGCCCTAGAACGCTAATAGCTGGCATTCCTTGCAACCCCCAGGGCCAAGGTATTGTTGAGAGAATGCATAGAACTTTGGAGGAGCAACCACGAAAACAAAGGAGAAAGCTATATACATCTTCCCCATTAACTTTCCACCAGTTGTGAAAACAGATTTAGAAGGTCCTCTGCTAATCCTAGGAAGAGTTTTGCTTGTGTATTCTCACAGACAGAGCCACAGCCAATATGGTTGCCTGCAAGAAATATGTGTCCTTGGATTGTACAAGATGGACCGGGAGATACCAACACATAAACTGACCCATCTGAACATCAAGAAGAAAAGGAACTTTAAATCACATAAGTCACAGGTACAGAGTGTCTCTTGGGACTCTTCACTACCTTTACCACCTAGCAGTACCCTGGTCTGTTATCACACATGCCCATTAAATGCAAGCTAATCATGCTTCAGTTTTGTTTGCTATTGGGTAGACTTGAGATAGGCAATCAGCCACTAGTCTGACTCCATGACTGCTGAATGTACTTAGAGATGGCAGCCATAAAGTGGAGGCCATCGATCCCCCAGGGTAAGAATCTGAGAGGGTGGCTAGTCATTAGATTTGGGTAGAGTGGATATTTCATAGCCAGCTGACAGTTTCCCAGGAAGAACCCATGGCTGGCTACCACTCCCAGCTGGAACCAGTTACATCTGACTCCAGAAGCGCCCAACACTGAAACATATATTCTACTGTTTCAATTTTCATGTTGTGATGCTAACTAGGTGTTCATCCAGATTTTATTTCTCTTAGAAAATGTAACTCAGTGACTTAAGTTGCTAATTATTGCCCAAATTCCTCACCATAGGTGAACTTTGTTTCATTCTGCAAGGTTTAATATCAGTAATCTCTAATAGTCTCATTCTAAAACTTCCTCGCTATATAATTATAAATCATTATAATTCTTGTTAGTATTCCACATTGATTTTTTATTGATTTTGGACTGTATAGCATTATGAACCCAATTTTCAAAGTTATGAAATTTAATCAATCAAATATTCCCAACTGATTCACATATATCTCCTTTAAACTGTCAGGACAATAAAATGAATGAAAGGATTGATTGTAACTGTTATTCCTGGATCATAAACATAGCCTTCTAACAATCTCTCTGTTTATAGTTTTCCATTTCTTAGTTCTTTTGTACAAGTATATTGTACTGTCTATCATATTAACTAAAATAATATGATGCTATCTAGATACTGCATTAGTTAATTTTCTATTGCTGTGATAAAATACCATGTGATAGAAAGAAGAGTTTATTTGAGGTTACAATTCCAGAAGGAATGCATCTCTGGATATAGTAATAAAACAGCATAGTACTGGCATAAAAACAGACATATTTATCAATGGAATAGAACAGAGGTCCCAGATTTCAGTTCAAATACTAACTTTCACCAGATTTTTTATAAAAGATCCAAAATGACACTTAATGAAAAGACATTATAGTTAAATGACAAAGGACAGGACTGATGCTTTTGTAAAAATAATCATTAGTGTATGAATAAATGTGGAAAAAATCAGTTACTAATATTGCTTAAAATATTTCACATTATTTAAATAATTTTAAACCAAAGAAAATATTTTTTTTGCAAATAACCTTTTATAGTTTAAATATTGTTTTTAATATTAATGTCTAAATTTTCTTTGTCCATAATGGACAAAATGGTTTTGTCATGTGTTAAAGAGAAAAGTACTTTTTCTTCATAAACTGCTTGAGGACTTCTTTTCATGGCTCTGTCCCTGACATTTAATGGGAAAAACTATGTGTTACATTAGTGATGAAAAATATAGGTGCACCATGTGTCTTCCTGATAATTTCTTACTACAATGTCATTGTACATGTCAACCTCCCATAGAAAGTTGCATCCTTTTAGAATTTAGTGGAAGTTAGATGGCATCAGTTTTGCTCTGATTATTTATTTATGATACCATCTTCAGCCAACATATGTAATACATTTTTTTTAATTTTTTTAATTTTTATTTATTTCTGTATGTGTATGAATGTTCTGTCTGCATGCAAATTTGTGCACCCGTGTCGTGCAATGCTGCGGAGGTCAGAAGAGGGTGTCGGATTCCCCTGGAACTGGAGTTCTCCTGGAATTGGAGTTTCAGACGGTTCTCGGCCGCCATGTGGGTGCTGGGGATCGAACCCGGGTCCTCTGTAAGAGCGGTCGGCACTCTTAACCACTAGGCCATCTCTCCAGCCCACGTAATACGTTTTTACTTAATTAAATACAGCTCTAGCTTACCTGCCAAGACATATATTTCATTTCTCAGTGTCAAAATTAGAACCACTCTTCTTATTGTCTATTTTCAGATTTCAAGGTTTTATTTTGGTATAATTTAGGAAAATAAGTTAACTTATTAAAAAGAAAAAAAAAAACCTTTGTGACATGTAAGCTCATTGATTTAGACCATTGATTTATTTTATTGTTTTTTACTTCCTTGCTGTGCATACAAGAAAATATTGATTAGTTGACAACTAATAATTAAGGAGTCAGAGATAAAGTTCGGTATTTTCAATCTTCTCTGAGTGTATTAAAAGTGAGGAAGGAAGCTCTTATAATACTTTTGCCCTCTCTTCCACAATGATTCCTGATCCCTGGGTAAGTGACCTATTCATAGGAATCTTGCCCGAGGAATGCTATTCTGCAGACTTATTTTCTATGCTTTGGCCATTAGTGACCTTTTGTGTGTTCCTGCCCCTGTGTCACAGGGGGAAGCTTCATTTATGAGAACTGAGAAATTCATTAATGTCCTCTTTACCCCTTGTTCTATGTTCTGTGAGCCTTAAGTGTAGGAGTTGCATTGTAGATGTGTCACCTAAGCTTGGGCAATTCACGGACAATGTTTGTGTGTGATCAGTTGTGATATTCTGTAATAGTCTCTGCTTGGTGTGATCAGTTGTGTTAGTCTGTAATAGTCTCTGCTTGGCGCAAAAGAAGCTTCTTTGATTGGTGGTGATTGGGATACTTGTCTATAAATATAAGAATATATATTTTGCACATAATAAACAATTACATTTGTGTAGGAATGTGACAGTATTGGGATTTTTCTCTAAGATCTATGACTTCTCCAGACATTTGTATTTGGCTATGTTTATAGAATCACACATGAGTTTCCTCCCATTGAGTTGGCTTTAAGTCCAATTAGGTAGCTATTGATTGTCCCCACTACTGCACCAGTGTTGTTTGCTGTGCCAGACATTGATATGGTTATTTGGAAAGGAAGTCGAGGTTAGACCATTGGTTAATATTCTACTTAGCAGCTGATATAATGTTCTTCAAAGCTATGAGAGCTAACCTATAGGGGAAGTAGCTTCCAGGTCAGTTCCAGCTCCATTGTTCTTAATCTTGTTTCTGAAGTATGTTCTGTCTTCAGCAATAGGGTCTTAAATTCAAGTTATGGAAGGAAATTAAGGGGCGGGGACATAGAAATAGTCTGTGTAATTTGGGAGTCCTTTGGATTACCCTGGTCAAAAGCTCAAAGAAAGGTTTCTCCTGTCTGACACACTTGCTATGTAGCCTTCAACTATACATATGACCTCATGTAGAGATATTGTATGTGCAATTTCCCATTATCTTGTTAGAGTAATATGATTCATTTTTTTACACTAGCTAGGCATTATTTATCTCTCTTCTCTTTCTCCCTGTCTAACCTTCCCCATTTCTCCATTGATAGTACCAGTCTCCTATAGTCCCATTCTTCAGCTCTTTCTTTTCCTTTATCCCCAAAGTTTCCTGCATAACCCTCTCTCCCCTCTCCAATTTAAGCACCCCAATTTTATCCATTTCTCTTTTAGTAACCTCAGTCTCCTACTCTTCTTCTCTTTTAAGTTGCTTCTTTCTCTTTACCTCCCTGGTTCCTTTCCATTTCCTGGTTCCTGCAGTTGCATCAGGATATAAGGATTTGATGCTAGGATCCACATATGAGGGAGAACAAATGTCTATTTTTCCAAGTCTTTTACTTTACTTACTGTAACAGTTCCTAGTTCTATACATTTACCTAAAAATTTCATGATTTCTTTTTTCTTCACTGATGAGTAGAATTCCATTGTGTAAATGTACCACCGTTTCATTTTTCACTGGTCCATTGGACACTAAGGCTGTTTCCATCTCATGACTATTGTGAAAATAGAAACAGCCAACATCATATTGCAGAGATATGTGGATGTGCACCACGTATCTCTGCAATATGATGGGTCCTTTGGGTACATGCCAAGGAGTGGCATAACCAGGTGAAATAGTAGGTTCATTACAAGATACATGCAAATTAAAGAAGACAAAAAGCCAGCATAAACTGTGGAAATGGGCAGCAGACCCTAAATCTAGCTAATGAAATAATGGCTGCTGGTTACTATTGGGTGAGCAAGAGCTGATCTTACAGTGAGCGATTTTAGATAGGCTGAGTAGACTTCAGTAGATAAACCTGCACTGGGCAATGCGTGGGGACAGTAGTTTGACACAATTGGTCTTAACACAAATTTCAGACAGTATGATTTCCAGTGGCGAAGAGGGTGTAAAAAGGATTAAGATTGAGATATTCTGTATGAAATACAAAAAATAAGTAAAAACTTACAAGTAAAATAAAGAGCACTCAGGATGATGGCTCAGCTTGTAGAGCAAGAGGGCCAGAGTTCAGATTCCTGACACCTACTTAAAAAAGCTGAGTGCAGAAATATGCATCTATAATCCCAGCATTTAGATGGCAGAGAAAGACCAATTTGAACTCTAATTGAGACAAATCATATCAGTGAGCTCCAGGATTTTTGAGAGACCCTGTCTCTAAAAAGTTTATCTGAAACTAAACTGGAACCTTCCTCCCTGATTGATTGTTTTCTTAGAACTGGAAGTATCTGTGCCATGAAGAAAGTCATCAATACTTTTACCCAGCTATGCATGTTGCATGTTGTATTACAGACATGCATGACAACATGTGTCCACTGATACAACTGTAGCATGGATCTTTCAGAGTAGCCAATCAACTTCTTATTGGCTTTGAGGCCTGCTCCATTGAAGGGAATTCATGCCTGGCACCGTAAACCTTGTCCAAAGCACTTGACTGGGCATGTCAAGCCCCAGGAGAGCACCGACTATGGTTGTTTTGATATATGGATATGCTAAATTGACTATAAACTATTATTTATTTATTTATTTATTTATTTATTTATTTATTTATTTATGTTTATAGCCACATTCTAATGGAGCTCTCAGAGAAGCAGTGGTGAATGCAGTTTTTTAATGCATAAAAGTAATAGGTAAAAGTTATTCTTATGCAATAAGTGAATGATAAACCCTAATCAGGGCACTTATCCTTCCAAGGCTAAAACAAATAATGCAAAAGGGAGGCATAATTTAATTGATAGAAGATGGGAGGAGTGCTGTCATCATGGCAGTTGCCCCCATGACCTCACACCAACAATGGATACCTGCCAAATAAGTGCAAATTTGCAACTTCCCCCATCAGCATTCCATAATGGATGGAGGAGGAACTCTGGAGACCCTTCCTGAGGAACTTTAGAAACTTAATATTTGCTGGAGGAAGGGGTGTCATATTTCTCAGTGATGTAGCCACTGCAAAATTGCTCTTATATGAGTTAACAACCTCTCCTCATGTTCAAGAAAATAAGCTTTATATGCAGTAAGTCACAAAACGAAAAGACATAAAAATTAATAATAAAGTTGTTACACACAATATTGACCTATGTTGTCTACAAACATATGCATACAGACATGTTTGCATTTTTCTGTACACATGGGTGCACACACATGTGTACACACCATGAAGACAAATAAAAATTAATATGTAAATAAATTAAAGCAGTAATTTTATGTTAATAAAATTTATATAGGAGAGAAATTCCAAAACTTCTATTACATAATAGTTGATTTCTGGGAAGAGTACCAGAATCATTTTCCTTTCAGAGAAGTTTAGAAATCTGAGGTCTGCTCCTCTATGGTGTGGTAGCTAGAATGAAGCAGTATCATGTCTTTTTTTCATTCTTTCAGCTGTGAACTTTAGTTATAGAACTGTGGCTCAGATGTACTTGTAACTTTGAAACTGCTCCTAATAGATTCCCTGAGAGGTAGGAAGTTTCACTCTATGTCAAAGCAATCATGAAAATTCAGTATTAGAAATGCTGCTAAAAAATAGTGCCCAATGTAAGCTTATCTGAGATAATGATTTAGCAATATTTTATATAGCTAAGTTTAAAGAATACAACTTTCAATTATAGTATCATTAAACCTACTTATAATGCTTACTACAGAAATATGCATATCTCCACTTAGCCTTTCTCAAAAGCATTTGAATTTTCCAGAGTTCAATCTCATTTCTTCTGGTGTACAATAGAGGATCCATTTCATCCTCTGAAAATGGAATGCATTTAGAAAGGAGGAAATAAGCTATGTTCTTTGGCAAGGTCTCCTGGGTTAGAATGCCAACATCATTTTTCTTCATTTTTCAGAGTTAATTTGGTTCATCATTGCTGCCAGTGCAGTTCCATTTCAAATCCAGAAAATGATCAAAGACTTTACATCCTAGCGAGTTAACACATTTGGAATTTGGAGGATTCTAGACTCATGAAAGCATAGTATATTCATTTTTCTATTTATGTAATAATCATTAAAAAATATTTACAGCATAGAAATTATTGGTTCTATTTTTTGGGTAATATCCATAGTGTTAAATCATTTCCTTAATCAAGACAGTTTTCTCAGAGATTTGTAGCTATCATTTGTTTAATCACTTCATGTAAGATTTTGGAAAATATAGAAACCTTAACAAAGAATTTGTGCTTAAGAATTAGTTTTATTTTTTTTAATTTTTTTAAAAAAATATTTATTTCTGTATGTGTATGAATGTACCGTCTGCATGCAAGTTTGTGCACTTGTGTCGTGCAATACCACGGAGGTCAGAACAGTGTGTCAGATTCCCCTGGAACTGTTCTCCTGGAATTGGAGTTTCAGACAGTTCTCGGCTGCCATGTGGGTGCTGGGGATCGAACCCAGGTCCTCTGTAAGAGCGTTCGGTGCGTTCAGCGCTCTTAACTGCTAGGCCATCTCTCCAGCCCCGAATTAGTTCTATTTTTATAAATTTACAATTTTCTATTTAAATAGAAATGTATAACCAAAATTATTCTGGCATGTATTTTACAATAGATTTCGTAGAGTAAATATAAAAGAATATTTTATTAGTAACATTATGTTCTACATATCTATTTGAAATGTAGATGTAAAAGATTGCTGTGGCATTTCCACTAATAATTGGCTCTCTACTATATAATAATGAATCTATTTTAGGTTTTTATATCAGTTGCACAAAAATTCTTTAGACTTGGATTTGTTTTGAAAATGTTTTTGAGGGGCTGGAGGGATGGCCTAACGGTTGAGAGCGCCTACTGCTCTGGCAGAGGACCTGGGTTTGATCCCCAGCACCCACATGGTGGCTGAGAACCGACTTTTTAAAATTTTTTTTATTAATTTTATTTAATTCTGTATGTGTATGAATGTACTGTCTGCATGCAAGTTTGTGCACCCGTGTCGTGCAATGCCGCGGAGGTCAGAACAGTGTGTCAGATTCCCCTGGAACTGTTCTCCTGGAATTGGAGTTTCAGACAGTTCTCGGCTGCCATGTGGGTGCTGGGGATTGAACCCGGGTCCTCTGCAAGAGCGGCCAGCGCTCTTAACCGCTAGGCCATCTCTCCAGCCCCTGAGAACCGAAGGCAGCAGCCTTATGGCCTGAGAAGTGCAGAAGAGAATGGTTACTAGAGGAATAATAAGGCAGTAACTGTTCAAGATGACATTATTTCCTTATTGTCATAAGCTTGAGAATTTTAAAAATATAAAGATGATGATTTTGTCATAGATTTTTATTATTTCAAAATATATTTTTAATTTTATTTATTTTTGTATGTGTATGAATGTACTGTCTGCATGCAGATTTGTGCACCCGTGTCGTGCAATGCTGCAGAAGTACTTCTTTACATTTTTAAAATTCTCAAGCTTATGACAATAAGGAAATAATGTCATCTTGAACAGTTACTGCCTTATTATTCCTCTAGTAACCATTCTCTTCTGTACTTCTCAAGCCACAAGGCTGCTGCTGAATGACACATGACATAAAGGGATTTAAACAGAGACCTCAAGGTGAGAGGTATTTTAATAACTGTCCTCATGGGTCTTTATTTCACTTTGGAACAAGGGGAGGAATAAATTCATGATGAAGGTCTAAAAAATCTGATGTATTCTTTAAGTCCAATTATTAGGCCAGACTGTGGCTGGCACAACATAGCACAAAGATTCAAGAGGGCATAAATTAACCTCTTAAAGGTTAAAGAAGCTCTCCCATGCAACAGGAGGACAGGAACTCAAAAGGGCATGAATGGCCAAACCTGGAGGCAAAGAGTCTACAGAGTGTGGTTCCTTGGATAGGTCGCCAATATTCAGCTTCATCCACACAAGACTCAGGGGACATTGCCAGAGAAGGGATAGAGAAGGGGCAGAAAGATTGTACCAGCCAAGGAGGTGAAGCAGTTCCAAATGGAAATGAAAACTATGAGCTCCTGGAACCCTGTTCATAGGAACTACAGCACTGGTGTCAACAAGGACAAGTCCCATTAAAGCTCAACCAGACAAAAACCTAGCATGGAACTGAAGAATTGGGTAGCAGAACCCAAAAGTCGCTGAAGAAATATTGGCAGCCGATTGTGGTTGGAAGAACAGGACTTCTTTAAGATAGGGACTTGGGTTAGGGTGAGTGGAGCTCACAGGAAAAAGTGGCAATGAGGAATGGCTGGGAAGAGTAGTTTGGTACTAATAAAAATGACAGAGTGTATGAACTCTATGGGAGGGGGCTGTGGGAGGATGCCAGTGGAGAAGTGGGTATAAAGGCGATCGAGACTGATTGAAAAAATTATGTATGCAATACATAAAAAATCAATTAAAATAATAATAAATCTGATGTGTTCTGAAAAGAATCAGGTCTGCAGATATCCTGAGCTATCAATGCACAATGATAGAGGCTATGCCTCTATCTTGCTGACTTTAGTTAGGTAGGGAAAGCTGGCCCCTCTACAATAGAGAAGATATAAGACTCAACCCTGCCATTCTGGGTTCTCTGTGATTCAAAGATTCCAAGATACTAAAAGGTATCTCCCCATATAGGAATATATTATTCTGTCCTGCTTTCCAAAACAGTGTTCTATGATTACAGGATTTGAACTGAGCTTTAATGAGAAGGCAAGATAAATTTGTGTTTATTTTATTTTATTTATTTTTTGAAAAAGAATCTGCTGAATAGCCCAGAACAGCTTTGAAGACTTTATAATACAGCGTGAGGTAGAACTTGCTTCTTCCTGTACCTTCCATCTGCATTGATTAGAAGCTTATGCCACAGCACATGTTGGCAAAGTCTCTGATGGGATAAGGGACATAGCTAAAGCAACAAATATCTTTTTATAATGCTTTTATCAATGTTTTGTGTATTTCAGACATCAATTCTCAGTTCAATTTAGAAATATTCCCCTTTCCCTTCCCTGCACCCCACCTCAGATCATGCAGTCTGCCATAACTGTCCTGCATCTTTCTCTCAGTCTTTTTTTATAGCAAGATATGTCTTAAAGGGATTAATTTAATTGGACTAAAATGTTTAATTTAAATAAAAACAATTTAATTTGCTGTTTGATAAGATTAACCATAGTTAAAAGTTAATAACCAATGTTTCTACACTTATTTTCCTGCCGTAATATTTTTCCCCTACATCAAGTTCAATTTTTGACTAGCAAGGGGTTGTTGGTTCTTTTATTCTTTTTTTGTTCTGTTTTGTTTTCCTGAGTATTTATTTCTTTACTATCTGGTACTGTAATACTTTTCTTCTATATTTACTGTTCTAATTCAATTAATGCATTTAGTGATTAATTTTAGTTAACTGCATTTTTGAGCTCTAGAATTACCACAGATATTTGACTTGTATTGTTTCTAGTTACCTGGCACAAATCTTCATCTTTTTACTTGTAATTGCATTAATTACAGTAACTTAAAACTCATAGCAAAAAATCTAGTCTCATCTTTGTGCTTTTTAAAAATTAATTAAGCTTTATTTATTTTAGAAACAAATTCCAAAATGAAAGAATGAATATAACCTTCAAATGTACACTAAAACATATAAAAACACGTCTATTTAAAACACCACAGTTTGAGGTAGCAGAATAGTATACATAACTTCATTTTCAAATGATACCTTTGTCAATGGCATATTGGTTAAAATAGACCATTGTGCTTAATTCTTTTGTCCAATATTTTTGCTTCAATTTCTATTCTATTTATCTTATATCCTGAAAAGTCCTGGAAAGTATCGACTACATTTTGCTTGGTAAACTTTGTATTTCTCTGCATTATCACAATTCCATTTCAGGATTAAATTTTGTTTGAAAACTAATACTAATAATAAGCAGAACAAGCATATCAAATATTAAAGATAATTCAATGTAGAAATAAAAGTAAAGAATAAAGTAGAAAATAAAATTAGGTTGCATATAATTTTAAACTTTATGTTTGAAAATGCTGATTTTTAGTTTTGTTGAAACAATGATTGATTTAAAAAATTCAGTGGCCCAACTAGTTTTACCAAATGGACGAAAATAAAGATCAATTTCTAAAAAAATATGGATAAAACATATTTATATGCATGAAATGAAGTATCATATTCTGCCAGTTGCAAAGATCTTCCAAACATGTCAGAAAACCTAGAAAATATTTAAACTAAATGTAGTAAATCCTTATATTTGATAGACTAAGGCACACACACATAATAAGTGTTATATTATATTATAATATATAATAAATTCAATATTATTTTCTCTCATGAGCAACACTGATTGTTGGCAGAATGAAAAAGGCATTATAAAATATTATTAGTAAAACTATAAATTATACAGTACTTTGGAACCTCTATAGCAAAACTCATACAAATGTGCATATATTATATTTCTTTGACTAAATCCTTCTGAAATGTAAGCTTCACTCATGTAGCCCAAATGATATTTATTGCAACTGTGTTGATAAAATAGGAAAAAAAGGATGCTTATTGTACAAAAATGGTTCAATAAAATATGGTGCATGTAATCCATGTAAAATAGAAAGCTGTTAAAAAGAATGCTCAGGTTTTTCTATACTGACATTTAAAGTGAAAATTCTAAGTGAAAGAATGATGCATGCTGTGTGATGATTATTGTAAAACAAAGTAATATGTTTCCAAATACAGTGTTTTGTATGATTTTTACATGAATATATTAGTTCTTCAGAGTAGAGGACAGGGAGGGGACATGGCCCAGAAATAGAGGCTATGCTTATGGATCATCAAAGATTGCACTCTGCAGTAGGTCCATGTGTCTAAAGTATGTGAAAAGATGACAGCAGTTTTTCACCCACTGTCTAAGTTCCTGTGGGACAGAGAAATGAAAGAGGAATTTCAGTAATGCCAGGACAGATACCCTAACCACACTTCCTGCAAACAGTTCTTGAGCCTTGACTCTCAAAGCACAGTGGAAACTACATTACATGAAAGCTTGTTTGAAAGTCCACTTTAATGAAAATAATTAAAATACATAAGCCTAATAACAGAGACTTATCTGGGTAGGAACCCCAACAATAGGTAATTTGTTCTTGTGAGGTAACATAAAACTTAACAAAACTCCTTGTTACTGCTTTAGTTCTCAAACTAGAATTTAGCAAAATAAATTTCACATCTCTCTAATTATAACAAAAAGTATGCAAAAATTTGATTCTAAATTTCATAAATATCAAAGGATAAGTTTCATTGGATTTTTTATTAAACTTACATATATTTTTCTTTTCCTTTAGTGTTTTTCAAATTGGATTTTCTGAGGTGTTGAAGGAATTTTAGCCATTCAAGAAAACTGAAGGCATGAAATTATTGCTAATTTATTATTAACATTTTTAGTATCTCAAAAAATTTTCCCTGAGGTCTTTTATTTACATTCAAAGATAGTTTTCCTATGGGTTGAATTAATATAACACTGTTTTTGAAATTTTATAATTTATTATTATATGAATATTAACTACACTGTATATTTTAAACAAGATTATTTACAAGTAACAGTGTATCTGGCAGAAAATATGTTATAATATGCAATTTTGTAAGTTCCTCAGTAAGATACAAAATAAATCAGATTTCAAAACATAAGTGGAGAATTCTTTCAGCAGTAAGTTAAAGAATATGTAATTGGGGCTGGAGAGATAGGCTAGCAGTTAAGAGGGCCAACTGCTCTTGCAGAGGACCCGGGTTCGATCCCCAGAGCCCACATGATGGCTGAAAACCGTTTTAACTCCAGTTCCAGGGGAATCCGACACCCTCTTCTGACCTCTGCGGCATTGCACGACATGGGTGCACCAACCTACATGCAGACAATACATTCATACACATATGAAAATAAATTAAAAATTAAAAAAAGAATATGAAATTACAAATCTTGTCACTAGTAACAATGCCATAGTTATTATAAGGATGATGATACTCATAAGGAAAGTCAAACGTACATTATGTTCACTGCTGAGCTATACATTATACTTTTACTCAACTTAAAGATAAATAAAATGAAGAGATACTTTTGTAGTAATATTCTAAGGTATTGGGAATCATATATTATAAACACAAGTTTGTACATCTCATCCAGTGAGGCAATTGTCTGAAATAATGTACTTGTTGAGTAAGCTTTTTCACTTTGCTTTCCCATGGGGGGAGAAAAAAAGTAATCATGTTTCCTTGTTTGGTTCATGTTTGGCTTCCACCTAATATGTTCCATATCATCAAAAGTTAAATTGTAGTTATTGTAGTAAACTATAGAGGTGAGAACTCTCTTACAAGTTTACAAGGATTATGTTAATCACAGACAAAGCTAGGAAATATGTATTTGTGAGACTACTCAAGGAGGAAGCAGAAGGAAAATACAGACAATGAAAAAATGCACAGTAGTAGAACATATGTTAGTAAACTGTACAGTGGATAAACACGGAGACAACAAGTTCAGCAGCAGAGCACTACCAGGGACCCATTTCTGAACTAGTGAAGCAGACAGTGAAATGATGGAGATTATTCAGAAAGATTTTGGAACATTAGAATACTTACTGATTCTTGGACCAAAAAACACATGCAGAAGGAGTAGAAGGCAAAATGCTTGTCAGAAGAAGAGTGAGGGAAATTAAAATCACAAAACTAAATGCATTTTATTCGACTTAGTTGAAAAATTGAAATATGTATCACAGTGACCTTTAATAGGATCATCTCCAGTGCCATCCAGTTATTTGCAAATTTTATTATTTTGTGCTAAGTAAAGTTCACCAGACTAATAAAGTCAAATATCACATGTCATTTGTCATTTTCCTTAGCTCAGAATAGTACATTTGCAAGGACATATATATATTTATATATATATATATATATATAATATATTAATATATTTTGTAATGATATATTTACTTGGAAGTAGGAGGGATATTATTTGGGGAGTGAATGCTATTAGGAAGGTAAAGAACAGAAAAGATAGGGATGTGATGAATATGAGAAAATTATATGACATTCATGTACAAAGATGACCTATGAAACACATTGTTTTGAGGATTCATTTAAAGGTGACCAGCTCCAGTGATGGACCCCACACTGAAAAGCATTTTGAATTCAATTTTGACTGTATAGGCCTTAATATTACATATATATAAGATATATATATATATAATATATATCTATATATATAATAGTGTGCATGGAATTGGGTATAAGGTAGTAGCAGAGGAGCAGATAATGGAGGACTCTAAATGCAGTCAAAACATATTATATGAGATTCAAAGAAATTCAATTAAATAGATGCCTAGATCTTGAGCATATTGTCAAATGAGCTTTAAAAGCATGTAGATTAGTAAAGTACTCCCAAATAATAATAAAAATTGAAAAAAAATTATTTCTTATGTCAGGTCTGGCTTTGCCTTTATTCACATTTGTTGCCATAGTTTCTGAGAATAGACCTAGATTAGTGATCAAGTTGACCTACAAGAATAAAGGAGAAAGCCATTTTTATTTACATGTACTACTACAAAAAAGTTACACATGATGCTTTGAAATCTACTGCATTGAGTACAGTACAGTCACCATGCTCTCTGAGAGGTTGGTGCTATGTATCTTTATTCAGGGTGGTCACATACTTACCTAATACGTTAGAAGACTGCATTGAAAACAAGAGAACAGATTGGGCCTATATTGATCAAAGGAGCAGTAAGATACAGAATCTAAGTTTCATCTTACAAAGAAATCATTACATAAAATCTTATTTTCTTTTAGCCATATTAGGGAAAGTAGATTCATCACCGTGTTGTCATTTCTCAGTTTCCTGTCACTAATTCTATTTCTCATAAATTAAGCTTCCTGTGAAACATTTAAAAGGGTCATATTTAGAATTAGAATATTAAAACCTTTTCCATAAATAGAGGAGAGCTATGAATGTGGAAATTTGTTTATGTGACATGAACATTTTCTATGGTTTATTTCAGTTTACATAATTGTGAATGGAAGACTACTTTTTCCTAGAATTATGATACAATATACTTTATCAGACTTTTTAAAAAGAAAAAAAGATCTTGCTGCACATAAATCATTAAAGCATGAAAAACTGGTAGTCCCTAAAAGAAAAGATATACATTGTGAATAAAAATTTGATTTTAATGATTTGTTCACTTGTCTGTTGTTTATGTAGACAAGTGTTCACAGCAGGGCTCAAAACCAGCGTCTACCATAGCTTTTTGTGACAGGTGCTCACTGATTTGGCTTGGGGCACTAACCAATGAGTTCTAGGGATCTGCCTGTCTCCATTTCCCTAAAGATAGCATTCAGATGCATATGAATGATCCTGGCTTTTTATACATGATTTGGGGATTGAGCTAGGTTTCTAGTGCTTTTACTGCAACCACATTACCAATTGAACAATTTAAGCAGCTCCAGATTTCTCATATTTTCATACCTAATTATGCTACTCTAAAGAATTCTCATTGTATAACTGCTTATGTATTTGGTGCATACATTTGGATGTATATCGCATTATGTCATGCTTGCACATGTCCCAACCTATTCTACTTTAGAACTATACTTAAAATGGGCAAAAGGATGAGTATTTCTGCCCTATATCATTAAAGGTACCCTGTCTCTACCATTTTGTTTTACTCTTGTTTTGTTTGTTTGTTTGTTTTATGAGACAGGGTCTTCCTTTTGTCCCAGCTGACCTGGAGTTGACTGGCCTTGAACTCACAGAGATCCACCTGCCTCTGTCTCCCAAGTGCTGGTATTAAAGGCATGCACCACTATGCCCAGCTATTCTTGGTTTTGTTTCTGTTTTTGTTTGAGACAGGCTCTCAGTTTAACCCTAGCTTGGCTGGAATTTACTGTGAAGATCAACTTGGCTTCAGGCTCATAGAGATCTATCTGCCTCTGCCTCCAGAGTGCTCAGACTGAGGACATGCATCAACACACTCAGCTGTTCTTAGATTTTTATATAGAGATTTTAGGAGCCATGGGAAAACTTGTTTATTTATTTATTTTATTAAATTATGCTCATCGGAGATAGAGAAATCATAATGAGAGACAACTGTCCTTACCCATTTCTAATGGAGTAAATTATCAAAATTTTGCCAACATTGAAGTACAAACCTCATAGTTGTACAATGTGGTTTTTATTCTCTGTAAAGTAGATTTTTAAGGTTCTTCAGTAGATTATATATATTTTAATATATCTCTGGTGAAATTAAATATTAAAACTTTGAAAGCATAAATTGAAAAATGTGTCTATATTCAAACAGTTTAACAATTCTCTTAAAGGCTTGCTAAATATTTACAAAGAACAATATAGTTTAAAAGGTTGGAAACCAGGGCAAAGTTGGTGGGAAGAAGCCCTCTGAGATTGCACATGAGTAGCTTACACCATTATCAGATGCCAGGACTACTTTCACAGATAGCACTGCAATTAAACATGAATGCAGAATTTCTGGGGAAACTTAATTTTGTATATAGGGTATTTTCATTCAAGTGGAAATCAATGAATACCACTTTGTTCTCTCTTTGATCTAAAGTAAAAGGGGAGATTGATTTTCTGAAAATCTGAATATCCTGTAAGTGGCTAAACACTGACCTATCTCATGTCCTCTAATCTGCCTTCAAGTTGGTTGGAGGATTGCAGAGAAATATGGAGTCAGTATTAGGGTGATGTGTCAGGTGGCTAAGGCAATAATTCAGATAAAAATTGATACACAGTGCCAGAAATATAAATCTTCTTATAACACTCTTTATTACCATTTTTACTGTGGAACTCTAAAGAGCTCTTTAGACGGTTGCTGAAGATAAAACATTTTTTTCTTTGACAATTTCATCATTTATACAATGTAATCTCACTCTTCTCTTTCACTCTCTTGTCTTTCTCCCTTTCTTATCAACCCATTTTTCTCATTACCTGTCTCTTTCTCAGATTCATGGATTTTGGTATTGATATGTGACCCGTTTAACTTATTCAGGGCTATTTGTGTCATGATTGGATTTGATCTTACTAGCCAGTGGAATTCCAGTGAGACCAACAGTAGGTTTATAGTTGAAGGTAATTCTGCTGGATAGCTTTAGTGTCAACTTGACACACTTGGATCTAGGGAGCCTCGGTTGGGGAATTGGCTCCATTGTATTGGCCTATGGCCTCATCTGTGGAGTAGTGTCTTGATTGTCAAGCAGTATGGGAGGGCCCAGCTCACAATGAGTGGTGCCACCCTGGGCAGGTTGTTGTGTACCATATAAGAGGGCAGGCTGGCCATGAGCCAGGGGAGCAAGCCAGTAAACAGCATTCCTCTATGGCCTGTGCTTCAGCTCCTGCCCCCAGATTCCTGCCCTGAGTTCCTGCCTTGCGCTCCCTAAGTGATGAACTGTGACCCAGGAGATCTAAGCTGGTAAACCCTTTCCTCCCCAAGTTGGTGTTGGTCAGAGTGTTTTGTCATAGCAATGGAAGACAAACTAGAACAGAAAATGGTACTAGAGAATGGGGTATTGCTGTGACAGACCTGACCTTGGTGTTTTGGGGAAGGATTGTGGAAGTGTTTGGAACTTTGTGCTAGAACAATTATTGAATGCCTACAGACCATGACTGTGGAACTTGGAACAGTTTTGCTGAAAGAGTTGTAGAAGGTGGAGATCTGGCTTGTGAATTTTTTAGTTTCAAAGGGAACAGAGTTCATCATGACTGTTTAATCTGTGGGTTCTGGTCTGCTGGGGCTGAAGAATCATCTGTAAGTAACAAGAGACCAGAACCTGAAGTGAAATCTTTGCTTTACTGGGACAATTGATGCTGGTTAGCTGGGGCTGAAAAATCATCTGTAAATAACAAGAGACCAGCATCACTGTGGTGAAATCTTCTGGGAAAAATTTTCTTCAGGGTCAGCACACAGAAGCTGTGTTCCAGAAGGGTCCTGAGGCTCCATGTCAAGCCAGAAGCAGGACTTGGTAATGTGTACGAGTCTCCTATATGGTTCCAGTGTTGAAAGCATGAAGGGGTCACAGAGAGCAGCTGAGGCCTGGCACTATGAGAAGCCAGGAAAGGCCACTGGTCAGAGTGTGGCCTTGGTTGCAGTGAAGACCCCAGGATTCCATGGATCAGGAAGAGAAACTTAGGTTTTGCATCAGGAGAAGTCAGAGGCAACCTCAGTTTCAGTGGCGACCCCAGGTTTTTGGAGATGCTGGGACTATGGGACAACCACCAAGAGCAGCTGCAGGTGCGGAATGGAGTCGTCCTGGGCCTGCGAGATGAGCTGTGTGTACCACAGATGGCAGAGTCAGAGATGGGGAGCTGCCAAAACCCTTTGGAGCCCAGAAGATTGTGAGTTAATCCTAGGTGTCCAGCCTTGAGCTACTTGCTTGACTTAGATTTTGTTTGAGTGTGCCTGATTCTTCCCTTTGAAATAAGACAGTACTTGTTTTGGATTTTATAGCAGCCCACAGTTAAGAGACTTTTTAGGACTGTGGGGCTTTTATGGTTTTAATGTCTTAGGTTATGATTAATGTTAACATCATACTTTGGGGATAAGAACTGGAAAGGTGGTGGTTTAATAGTGATGTGTTTTGTGTCTCAAGTTGACAAGGGGTCAATTGTGCTGGATAGCTTTAGTGTCAACTTGACACACCTGGGTTGAGGGAGCCTCAATTGGGGAATTGGCTCCATTGGATTGGCGTGTGGCCACATGTGTGGAGTATTGTCTTGATTGTCAAGCAGCATGGGAGGGCCCAGCCCACATTGAGTGGTGCCACCCTGGGCAGATTTTTGTGTACCGTATAAGAAGGCAGGCTGGGCATGAGCCAGGGGAGCAAGCCAGTAAACAGCATTCCTCCATGGCCTGTACTTCAGGTCCTGCATGCTCCACACCACTGAACTCCTAGAAATGTCACTGAGGTAGATGGCCCTTGAAATTTAGTTGGATTTATTTCCTATCCTCTCATGTGCATATGCTTTACCAACAAGTCTAGACTAGCTGCTACCACCTGTTCACTGGGTCCAATCAGCATAACATCACCAATATAGTGGACCAGTGTGTTATTTTGTGGAAGAGTCAGGCAATCAATATCCCTTCTAACTAAGTAATGGCACAAGGCTGGAGACTTAACATACCCTTGAGATAAGACAGTACAGGTATACTGTTGGCCTTCCCAGCAGAAAGCAAATTGCTTCTGGTGGTCCTTATGAACTGGTATTGAGAAGAAAGCATTGGCCAGATCAAAAGCTGCATACCAGGTACCAGGAGACATATTAATCTGCTCAAGTAAGGACACCACATCTGGTACAGTGGTTGCAATTGGTGTCACTACTTGGTTGAGTTTTTCAATAGTCAACTGTCATTTTCCATGATCCATCTGTCTTTTTCACAGGCCAAATTGGAGAGTTAAATGGAGATGTGGTAGGAATCACCATCCCTGTATCTTTCAAATACTTGATGGTGGCACTAATTTCTGCAATCCTCCAGAGATACTATACTGTTTTTGGTTCACTATTTTCCCTGGTAGCAGCAACACCAATGGTTTCCATTTGGCCTTTCCAACCATAACAGCCCTCACTCCACAGATCAGGGAACCAATGTGGGGATTCTGCCAATTTCTAAGTATATCTATCCCAATTTTACATTCTGGGACTGGGGAAATAACCACAAGATGAGTTCTGGGACGCCCTGGGCCCACTGTGAGTCGGACTTCAGCCAAAACTCCATTTATCATCTGACCTCCATAGGCCCCTACTTTAACCAGAGGGCCACAATGCTTTTTAGGATCTCCTGGGATTGGTGTCAACTTAGAACCAGTATCCAATAGACCTCCAAAAGTCTGATTAATTCCTTTTCCCCAGTGTACAGTTACCCTAGTAAAAGGCCTCAGGTCCCTCTGGGGAAGAACAGGAGGAAGGCAAACAGCATAACACTTTGGTATTGTGACAAGGTCCTTCCTCATTGGAACTTGGCCACCCCTTCATTCAAGGGGTTCTTGGTCTGTGAACTCTCTCAAGTCTGGAAACTGGTTAACTGGGTGGAATTTGCTACTGCTGAAATCCAATGTTGACTTTCTGTCATTTGTTCTAGAGCTTTTCTGCTTATACAGATCACGTAAAAACTTAGAAGGCTCCTTATGTATTTGGTTGCTGGGAAGACCATGATTAATTAGCCAGTTCCAAAGATCATTTCGGGTCATGCCATTATAGGCATTGTTTTGATTTTGCCGCCCATTATGATAACTACGATAACTATGCTCATCTGGCCTTTGGCGATTCATTGCTGCCACCTGATGCCTACCCAGAGGTCCTGTTAAACCTATTACATGTACATTTAATTTATGCAAATGAGCAACAACTTCTCTAACTATAAGAACTGGCATAAGAAATAGAGCAAAAACAAAGCTTTTCAAATGTTCTGGTGTCTCTCTCAGTACTTTCCGTCTTATAAACTCAGTGAAAGGCATGTCCTCTGGGTCCTCACATTGTGGAGAATGTGGTTTTACACTTAGAATCCACTCCAGCATGCCCATCTCCCTGACCCTCACAATCCCCTCATAAATACTAAGCCAAGGAATATCAGGCATCTTTACCTCACTGTTAGTAGGCCATGTTTTAATCAATATGTCAGCCAACTATTCAGATAAACTTTTAACACATTTTTTTAGCTGCACGAGCTTCCATGTTAAACCTAGAATCTCTACTCAGTGGGCTCATATCAATAAATTCAGTCTGCTCCAATTTTATGTTCCTTCCACCATTATCCCACACCCTTAAAATCCATTCCCACACATACTCATTAGGCTTCTTCCTGAATGATTCGGCAAACTCATTAATTTCTTTAGTGGTGTAGTGCACCTCCTCGTGGACCACACTTTCTATCTCACCTTTAGGGGCTTGCTTAGCCTTCAATCTGGTTGTAGGTCTAGAGACAACAATTATTGGGCCCTGAGGGCCATTAGCTCCCACTGGGAGGGGGAGAATAGTTTCCTCTGGCAAGGGTGGGGAGGAGGATCTGCAGTGTGTGGATTCTCTGCTCAGGGTGGGGAGATTAATTCCTCAGATAAAGAAAATCCCTCAGAATCCGAGGGTTCAAAGTCCTCATCATTGGGGTTCTCCCACACATCTCCATCCCAAGTTTCAGGGTTCCACCCTTTCCCCACCAGTGCTCTCACTTTGACTGTTGACACTCTTCATGGCTGGGAATTAAATTTGCGTTGTAAATCAGCCAAACGTATAATAAAGGCTCCAGCTTGATTTTCTGCCGCTTTAGCTCTTTGGCTGCTGGAGAGAAGACGCTCTTCCAGAGCACACTTGGAAACTTTTAAACTCTTTTTTTGAATCTGGTCAGTTTTATCACTGAGCTCCTTATTTTCCTCTATCACTTTATCCAGAGGTGCTAGGAGCAACCAGGCAACATCATTATTTTCCGTATCTATTTTCCCCCAATTTCTCCAAATTTTTTTTTTATATAGAGTCGCTAAATTACTTGCTCCTCACAAGAGGTGAGTTAGGTGAGTCAAATGGATCTTATCTTCATAATTACATCAAATAGTCTGCACCAAGGATTATCACTCCTCTTCATGCCACAGGAAGGCAGTAATTCTAGGCTTCATTGGGTTGGAAGCTGGTCCAGAATACTAAGCCCACTAAAGAAAATCATCCTTTCAATTCTGTTTCTCTAGAATCACTCCTGCTACCAGAATCTGTATTAGTCAGGGTTCTCTAAAGAAACAGAAGTGGGCTGGAGAGATGGCCTAGCGGTTCCGCTCTTACAGAGGACCCGGGTTCAAGCCCAGCACCCACATGTTGGCTGAGAACCATCTGAAACTCCAATTCCAGGAGAACTCCAGTTCCAGGGGAATCTGAAACCCTCTTCTGAACTTCCGCAGCATTGCATGACATGGGTGCACAGACCTGCATGCAGACAGTACATTCATACACATACAGAAATAAACAAATAAATAAATTAATTAATTAAATTAAAAAAAAAGAAAGAGAAGCAACAGGACGAATATATAGCTATATACAATTTATTGATTTGCTCATGTGACAGAGCTCAAGGTGTCCAACAATAGCTGCACCACACTGGAGAGACTGAGATTCCAGGGAACTGCTCAGTTTACAAGGCTGGATGTCTCAGTAGTCCCAATCTGGTGCTGAAGGCTGGAGGGATTCCAGGAGATCTGCCAGTCTCAGTACTTGCTGAGAACTGAAGGGTTGATCACAGCAGCAAGACAAACTCACCAGTGAGAGAGAGGCAAGCCACAGGAATAAAAGGGACCAGATCCCTCTGCCATGGCCTTTCATACTGCCTGCCTGCTGAAGGTAATGCCCACATTTGGGGTGGGCCATCCGGGTTGAGGAGTCCAATCTGAGATCCTTTTTCTCTTATTGTTCCTTAGTCCAGTCAAGTGACACCCAGGATTAACCATCACAATAATATATAACTAACTTAACAACTAACTAACTAACTAAATAGTATATATATATATATATATATATATATATACACATATATATAGTATAGCAATACAAGTTGGAGAGAACAGCAACAAAAGAACTGAAAGAAAAAGAAAAACTCTAGAAAGACTCAGAAAAAGATGGAGGAGATGTAGGCATAGTTCAGGGACTGGGGTGGGGTGGGGGACATGGAAGGGGAAGCATCCCTGGATTCAAGTGAGAAATGATGTATGACTTCCAGAAAAAGTTTAGTAGCAAAAAAAAAAAAAAAAAGAAAACCAGAAATGCAATGAAAAAAAAAAAAAATACCAGGCCCTGTATTTCAAAAATACATGCTATGCATAAATAACAGAAGAATATTTTATGACACAAATAATTCAGTTTTCTTTTTGGATTTTTGCCTGAACAATTGGATAATAATATTAGTTTCTAAAAAGATCCTTTGCATTTTTTTCCTTTTATTCTCTGAAGACTGATGTTCGTTTCATAGTTAACTGAGCAGAAATTTAAGAACTTTATCATAAAACAATTATGAAAATGAATACTTTTTGTAAGAAAACTAGGCAATGTTTGTTCTCTGGATTCCAGCCAGGAATAGTTAACACTAAGGAACCGAAATAATATTTCAGGTCTTCACATTTGTCACAACCAGGAAAGCAAAATATCTCATTGGCAGCAATTCAATTTGCCCTGGAATTCCCAGCCTCAACACTCTGCTGCATAGTAAACTCCCAGAGGAAATGGCATGCCAGAGAGCTATTTTTGGGCTTTGCTAGGACCAGAATTTTGAAGTGTTAACTTGAAAAAGAAGTATTTTCCTCTATTTACATGCACACCAATAATTAGGCTCTAGGAAATGAAGTGCATAGAAAGGGAATTGAGATCTTTTTTTAAGAGGAAGTTGTTTGATATCAGCTCCCACTCTGCAGGCAGATGGATTTTTTTTTGGCAGATGATTATGCAAACTGTTCCTTTCGTGCCTGTCTACATAAAATGTATTCTATAAACACACTGAAGCATCCTGTTCCTCTGAGTACTCAGTGTTGGGAATGTATTAGCACCATGGTGATTTGGATGACATGATTCAAGAGTGTCTAAGGGTGAAAATGAGAATACTATTGTAATTGCTTTACTTCTGTCAAGGGCCCTGGGATATAATAAGCTGATTCCTTTGAAATTTGAAATAAGGAGTTTTCTGATGAAGGAAAAGAAAAAAGAATCATACAGGAAATTTCAAAAAGAAAATTGTTGATTTTTATTTTCACAATTGCTGGAAAACCAATGTCTTTGGAATCTAGTGCCAGGCAAATTCAAAGTGCAGAGCACACAAAAGTCATTCTGGCACTTCAAGTGTAACCACCATGACTTTAGGAATTTTATAATGAGTGCTCTAATATTTTGATCACCAATAGACTTCAAATATTCTATCTGTGTAATCAAGAAGGAAGTTGTCCTAGTTTTCTATTGTTATGATAAAAAACTGCCCAAAGCCAACTTGAGGAAGAAATGGTTTATTTCATCTTTGAACTCCCAGGTCACAGTCCATCATGGAAATCAGGACAGGTACTCAAGATAGGAACTTGGAGCCAGGAGCTGAATCACAGAGCATGGAGGAAGGCTGCTTCCTGGCTGTCTCCTCTGACCTGTGCTCAGTCTGCTTTCTTTTTTTTTTTTTTATTTTGTTTGTTTTTTTTTTTTTTGGTCTTTTTGAGACAGGGTCTCCCTGTAGCCCTCGGTCTCGGTCTGCTTTCTTATACAACCAGACTCTGCCAAATGCTTAGGGGTGGCCCTGCCCAAATCACTCAACAGACAAATCCTCAAGGCAGTCTGATAAATAAAATTCCTCAGTTGAGGCTCCCATTTCCCAGGTATGTCAAGTTGATAACCAAAGCCAACCATGACAGAGGTTAAAAAACAAATAAAATTTACAAGATTAGGAAGTTCAGAAATTTAGTAGATATATAAGATAATGCATGTGTGTGTGTGTGTGAGTGTGTTTGTGTGTAGTAAACTAATGTTGATCTACCTCTTCTGTAAAGCTAGTTGGAAAATATACAGGGTGTATGAGGATGAAGATTTCATCAATCCTTACCCATTCAGGAGTGGGCTTTTGCTTGATCCAGTCCCCTTTGCATATACCACAAAAGAAACATACACCATATATAGATCTTTCTGTTTAAATGTGATAGTGACAAAAAGTGTGAGATAATGACAGGAAATCATGTGAGAGTGTGTGCCTGTGCATGTGAATGTGAGTAGCATATGTATGTGAATGTATGTGAATGAATATGTGTTTGTGAGTGTGCATATGTCTCTGCAAATTTGTGTCTGCATAGCAGTGTATGAATGAGTGTGAGGGAATGAGAATGCATGTGAATGTGAGAATATGAATGTGCATGTATATGTGATTATGAAAACAGTTCTTCCATCTAGCCAGGCGTGATGGGGCATGCCTTTAATCCTAGCACTCAGGGGGAGGCAGAGGCAGGTGGATCTTTGTGAGTTCAAGGCCAGCCTGGTCTAAATAGTGAGTTCCAGGACATCTGGAGCTACAAGGAGACCCTATCTCAAAAGGACCAGGGAAAAAAAAAAAGTTCTACCATCTAATATAAATATGTAAGTTCAGAAGGCAACTGATGTATGAGTATGCTAGAAACAATGGTAGCCACATATTTTATACTTCTTGGTGAACAAAATGGAAATATTTATCTATCTATCTATCTATCTATCTATCTATCTATCCATTTATCTATCTATCTATCTATCTATCTATCTATCTATCTATCTATCTATCTATCTATCTGCTCTTGGTCTTTTTTGAGACAGGGTCTCCCTGTAGTCAGAGTTAGTCTGGAACTAAGGAGATCAGCTGCCCTGTATCTCATAGAGATCTGCCTGTCTCTGCCTCCCAAGTGTGGAGATAAAGGAATGTGCCTCCACAAGCAGTTTTACTATCTTTTCAATACAGAATGGAGATTTATAATGATTATTTGCAGTGTAGTACCATAAATTTAATCAGATCAATTCAAATTATATTTCTTTATGATTAACTGAATCAACATTACATCTATCTGGATACTTAACTTATAAATATTGTTTAGGTTGTAATCTCACTCCCTTAGCTAGTTTTTGGAATCAAGTTTGATAAATATCTAGCTTATAAATTCTTTCTCAATATTTGAAAATGATTAAGTATTTGGGAATACAAGAAATGGGGCCAATACTTCTGGTACCCATTTTCTCGATTACCACATAGTCATATTAGAGAGAGACAGAAACAGATACAGAGACAGAGACAGAGAGACAGAGACAGAGAGATATTGAGGGGGAAATGTTGCTCTAAGTGAATGATAGGGCAAGAAAAGCCAAATAACCTTATTTTATGGAACTCATGTACCAGTCGTGATGGGAGTATAGCTAGCTAGCTATAGGATAGATGACAGACAGACAGATAGATAGATAGATAGATAGATAGATAGATAGATAATAAAAAGGGAAAAGAATCAAGACAAGACAATGTGGTAGAGTTTAGTGATTGTAAGAGAAATCAAAAGTTAGGATTTCATTTTTGTGTGTGTGTGTACATTTTTTTTCTTCTTTATTTTTTTTCATTTTTTAACAATAAGTAATAATTTATGAGTACAAGCATCCTTCATGTAATACCAATTTGCAAGCAGTTGTGCCCAAACCCACACAGCCCAAGGGTCCCACCATCCAGCTCGGGGGGGGGGGGCTTGTATGTACAATCAAGTTGCTATAGTTTCACGATTAACCACAATCACAACCCTTACTTTCTACCATGCCCCCTCTTCCGCAGATTGTTCCCTAGGCTTAGAAAAGGGGCACAGGTGGATTTCATTTTTTATGATATGGTATTTCATTCGGCACAGAACTGTGAATATAAACTAGCTCTTCGAAGAGTAATGGGTAAAGAGTCCCCTGTGAATGGTGCACAAACTTTTGTTAGACTACTTTGTGTTTCTGATGATTGATTGCCTGATGACTGAGTACTTAGCTGGGCGGTGGGTGGCATGGGCCTCAACATTTCCTTCTGTGGAGCCTTCTGAGCACTTGTTTCTGTTTCCTTGTTGTCTAACATGTCAGAATGAATGTCACAAAACAGGAAATGGAAACCTTCAGTCTCTTTAGTGTGTCATTCCTAACATATCCAGAGTAACCATGATTCCATACATTTTAAAAAGTTGGTATGAAATTAAATCTAAATGAAAGATGTATTTAAACTACGTGACTCTTGGCCAATTTTCTGTTAGTGTAACAAGATATGCAAGATGATCAGCTTTAAGTCTAGAAATTTTTGAAGCTGGAGAGATGATTCAGTGTATAAGAGCACTCACTGGCTGCTCTTGAAGATAACCCAGGTTCAGTACCCAGTGCCAGAATGGTTGATAACAACTGTCAGTAACTCCAGTTCCAGGGGCTACAATAGCTTAATTCACGTTCTGTGGGCATTACAGGTTTCTGATATACATACATACATACATACATACATACATACATGCAGTCAAAACGTTCAAACACATGACATGCTTTTTTTTTAAATTAAAAAAACAGAACTTGCCCATATTTTGGAGGTTTTCATCCATACTTGATAGACCAAGTTATTTCAGGGACTATGGAAATTCAATGCATTGCAGAGAGAATATGTGGCAGAGAAAACCTGTCTGTGGAGAAAAGAGAGATGAGTGAACTGGTGTCCCACAATTCACTTCCAGAACACAAACATAATTTTCTAAAGCATAAGATTGCCCTCACGTTTTAAGGGTTCCTATCATCTTCAAACAGTTCAAAACTTAAGCTCAAGCCTTTAACACACTAACCTTGCAGAGTTTATATGGTGGGAACTACAGCAATGGCTGTCATACTAGTCTTCTGTCTGAAATGTTTACAATTCTCTATTGTGAAATATACACTCAACCTCCTAAAAATCCTAGAGCGTAATTCTGGTTCTTTACTAGTTTCAAAGCAGCATCCAGCCATTAAAAGTTTTGTTAGGTTTGGGTGTTAATGAGGCTTGTGAGTTGTTCCAGTATAGCAAGGTGGTACTAGGTGTTGGCTGGAGGCCCCATGCAAGTAAGAGTCTTCACAGAGCAGTTCTGGCTTAGACTCTTCACGATGGCTGCCTTCCAACAGAGATAGTTCCAAGAAACATGAATCGTAAGCTGCCAGACTCCAAAGGCTCTGAGCCAGAAATAGACACAGTAAATCTCTCAGTATATGCCATCAGTCAAAGCAGTCACAGAGCCCTCCCATCTAACAGGAACAGCATCAAAAAACTTGTGGTTGTGCTTTGCTTTTCATATTTCATATTTTATAGTTTCAAGGAGCAGAAATATGAAGAGCTAAGCAATGTCTTGTGTTCTGTTCTAATTTTGAATCAAATCATTTAAAACAGGCAGAGAAGCACGTGTAACTTTAAATGGTATAGTTGAATATAAATTAAATATATATCCACAGAAGCTATGAAATTACAGAGTCAGTTTGGACTGTAAGTTCTGTAGTAAAAACAAAGGAAAAGGAAATGCATTTGATTCAAAGAAGTCAGGATCTTTTTTAAAAATTTTTTAAATTTTATCTATTTTTGTATGTGTATGAATGTACTGCCTGCATGTACGTTTGTGCACCCGTGTCATGCAATGCCTCAGAGGTCAGAAGAGGGTGTCGATTTCCCCTGGAACTGGATGGTTCTCAGCTGCCATGTGGGTGCTGGGGATCAAACCCTGGTCCTCTGCAAGAGCAGTTGGCACTCTTAATTGCTAGGCCACCTCCCCAGCCCCCTTTTATTTTTTTAATATTTTTTTTTTTATTTAGTAGTCAGGATCTTAGAAATGATCCACAAGTGAAATGAAATTTGAGTCCCAATTACAAACCCATTGAAGGAAGGGGGAGAAGCAGACCACAGATTGAGGTAAAAATAGTTTGTCAGGTTCAACAGTCATAACACTCAGAACAAAGAGACAAGAGACTTCAGGCAAATTTAGTATATTGTCTTAGATAAGACTGTATTGAGTGCTTCTCAACCTGTGTGCATTGGATGGTTAATTCAGCTGGAAGACTTGGGAATGTGCTAAATAATAGTTAATGAAAAAGAATTGGAGTTAGTGATTAGTTTTCTTCCCCTGGTTGTCTAAAATATATAATTAGATGGATTAATAACATAGAAAAAGGATGGAATACCAAACTCCAAAATATTACTTTGGGGATCTAAGTGGAAACTTCTTTTTTTAATTTTTAATTTTATTTATTTTTGTATGTGTATGAATATACTGTCTGCATGTAGGTTTGTGCACCCGTGTCGTGCAATGCTGCGGAGGTCAGAAGAAGGTCTCAGATTCCCCTGTAACTGGAGTTCTGGAATTGGAGTTACAGACGGTTCTTAGCCGCCATTTGGGTGCTGGGGATCGATCCCGGGTCCTCTGCAAGAGCAGTCGGTGCTCTTAACTGCTAGGCTATCTCTCCAGCCCCAGAACCTTCTTTTTTTGTGTAACATACTCTTTAAAGTTAGCTCAGGATATCTTTCTGGTGACTATTTCCTTGCACACCAGAGTGAAACGCTAAAAGATAGTCATCCAAGAACCAATCTCAGTGAATAGAGCAACCAACCCTTTCTTAGAAAGGGATATGGCCAGCAGGTGATTAGAGTTGTTTCTCCTTTGAAAATGCAAAGAGAATCACATTAACTGTAACTCATGCTTGTCCTTCAGGGAATTGTTTTTCTTCCTTTGGCAAGCTACTCTTCATTAATTGCCATATAGGGTAAATCATAGCATAATCTTTACTGCTTTGGTTACCTCAGACCTAATAATATTTCTTTCCTTCAGAATCTCTCTGTATTGTTTCTAAAATTTATGTTGGGAAAAAAAGAATCTATATTATAAAATCGTGTAAGACAATTTCTGACTCAATTTCTGTGCACTATGATAGCTACTATGCACACATGACTACTACTCAGACTTAAATATAAAATATTTAATTTTCTACATTAAATTTAAATTCAGTTCACTGCTTAAAGCAGCCACATATCTACTGAAATAATCATGTATTTCTAGGTAAATATACTTTAAAATGTATAGACCCAAAGCATGCCAATTATCAAAAAATTTCTATTAGAGCGTTATTCATAGTTTTATAATTGTTGAAGGGTCCAGTAAAACTTGATTTTAACAACATTGTTGTAGTATTTTTTCACCACATGAGAAAATGTAAAATGTTAAGATATAACTTTTAAATAATATAAATACATGCATGAAAATTACTTTTCTTGGCATAGCACTGATATGCAATTTATTCTTAAGTTATGAAATATAATTCTACTTAATAAAAATAAATTAATGAAACACAAATCTCAGGGATGAAAAATCAAAGCATTATCTATTTCAGAAATTGTTTATAACCATATGTGGCTATAATATATCTTTGTACTAGTTTTTTAGGATAATATGACCTAATTAGTTATGGAGATAAATTCTTAAACTCTTTAATGCTCCACTTTGATAATCCATACTTAAGAAAATGAACATGGTTAAAACAGAATGTGTATAAATCTGTGACACATTGTATGAATTTATATCAAACCCAAAGGTCTCTATATGCTTATTTAGAGATGTTTTAAAGAGAGATGGTTGAACAAAGAAAGCTACTCAGATTTACAAGTGTTTTTCAAACACAAAATGCCAGGTTTTAGTAAAAAAAAAAATTTAATTATTTTAACTGTTTGTGAAAATCACACACATTAATGTATCAATTGGTTACTTTCTTTTTTTTTTTTTCCTGGAATTGGAGTTACAGATGGTTCTCAGCTGCCATGTGGGTACTGGGGATCAAACCCGGGTCCTCTGCAAGAGCAGTTGGCACTCTTAACTGCTAGGCCATCCCTCCAGCCCCGCTTCAAGTATTTTCTGAAGGGTTGGTTTTCCAGACATCTATTCTATCATCTTGTTTATGTCATTGAAGATTTTTCTCTCTCCTTCAACTATAATTGACATTTTTGCTGGGTAAAGTATTCTGGGTTGGCATCTATAGTCCTTTAACACTGGGAATGTTTTGCTCCATGTTCTTCTTGCTTTCATGGTTTGTGCAGAGAAGTCAGTTGTAATTCTGATGGGTTTCCCCTTATATGTGACTTGTTGTTTTTCTCTTGTGGCTTTCAGAATTTTGTCTTTGTTTTGGGCATCTAACATTTATCTATGATATGGTGTGGGGGGTTTCTTTTCTTGTCTGTTTGGAGTACTATGTGTTCATTATCAGCAAGAGAAGAAGGAACAAAAGGGGAGAACCAGGAGAAGTGGGAAGATGCATGCTCCATCCAGAAAGGCTGCCTCCTGTGCCTTGGAATGCTTGAGATCAAGTCTATCTTCATAAAATAGAGCTCAGGGGACACCCCAACTCTGCAGAACCCAAAGGTCCAAGGTCACCAACTCTTGGGTAAAGAATGAGAGTGGGCATTTTTTGTTCTGGGAAGGGGAGTGGTTGGAGAGAAACAGTTCACAGGCTTGTGACTAGAGGGATCAAAGGCTGATAGGAGATTAGAGATTTTACTTTCTACACCACCAAAACCAAGACAGTAATGACAAAATACCTAAAAGAATATGCTCATTAGTACTCAGGGGAGTCTCTGTTCCTGGCATCAGACCACTGACTTATATTCTAACATTCAGCTAAAATAACCTTCAACCCTATAGAAAGAGGGAAAACGAAACTCATATACTTTGGAAAATATGATAGAAAGAAAATTAAATATTGACTGAGGAGAGAAAAATTCATAATTTAATGTGCAACTTTAATTGTGAAACAGAAAATGAGATGGTATTTTACAATGGTATCAGATTCATCAGTACCCAACAGTTGTATTTCCTATTGTAGAATTTAATGTATGACAGAGCAAATTTTTAATTTTGTCTACATTTGCATTCATGTAGGACAGCTTTTTCCTCTCTGCTACGTTGTCAGAAAAGAGAATATTCTTGGTTATATGCAGCAAAGCAATTACCTAACACTGTAATAGTCTGAAAGTAATTTCTTTCAGTATCTTTTACTTGGTGAAAATTCATATGTTTAAGTATTTTCATCATATAATCTCAACCTTTATTGCCTTAATTCCATTTTTTCAAGCTCTTCTTATTTGCAGAATATTTTCCCTGTGTGCATTAGGTCCTCCCTCCTGAGACAGAAAATCTTCTCAAGTAACAATGGTAACATTTTCTGAAAACTTTTAGATGATCTGGTGTGAACACATGAGTGGGACAAAGAGGACCTAAAAGATGCAGATGTAGGGCACTGGAGAGACGGCCTAGAGGTTAAGAGCACCGACCGCTCTTGCAGAGGACCCGGGTTCAATCCCCAGCATCCACATGGCGGCTGAGAACAGTCTGTAACTCCAATTCCAGGAGAACTCCAGTTCCAGGGGAATCTGACACCCTCTTCTGACCTACCCAGCATTGAACGACATGGGTGCACAGACCTGCATGCAGACATTACATTCATACACATAAATGAATAAATAAAATAAAACTAAAAAAAGTTAAAAAAAAAAGGATGCAGGTATAAACACATTTCTAAGTAATGTGAAATCAAACCTTGACCTTTGCAGAATAACGATATTCATAATGTGATGAGAAATTGGAACTTTACCTCATTCTTTATATCAGTAATAATTATATGTTGTCATTTTATCATTTCTAATAAAATGTTTTAACTATCAAATCTATAATTTTTGGCAAAGTTACATGGATATTTTTGCCACATACTACACACTGGTGGGTAGAGTATTTTGAAAATTTGCCTCTTTAGTTTCCTAGTTATAACTGCTAAGATAAAAAACAAAACAAAACAAAACAGAATTTGCATGTGTCCTATCTCTCATAATAAATTTTAGCTGATCTTTGTCATCGAATTTGATTTTGAGAAATCGTGGATAAATCTAGTATAAAATATTCTCCAGTATAATAGACGTGTTATTTGCATAATGAACTAATCAATAGGTTGTTTTTTTTTTCCTATTAGAGAGAATATGGAAGAGCAGGTAATTGAATATATGAATTGTAAACAGTTCTTTTCAGCAATACTAGAAAGCTTTGTTATGCTGAGATACCATAGGAACTCAGTATTTAAGGATAGTAGAACAGCTCTTTGTACGTATTTTCTTTTTTTTCTTTTTTTTTCTTTTTTTTTATATTGATGCTTTGTGTATTTCATACATCATTTTCCAATTCAGTTCAGGAATATTTCCCTTCCCCCCCCCATTTAAATCTCTTATAGGTGAAAGAGAATGGTACAAGGTGATACTGTACAACAGAGACATTATAGAACATTTGTATGTGCCAATCTCAAAGTTATTGTTATACAGATTTTATGTAAAACATATGTGGACAACAGTGATTTATATCTCCATTTAACTCAGATGCATTACCATTTTTATCAGAGCCTATAAACCAATGTTGTTTAATATACAAATATTTACCTTTACTAAGTCCTAAAACTCCCTGTATCCTGTAGACAGTGTCTGGGCAAAACTGGATTAATTATGCATTAATCGAATATACAACCGTATCCCTCTCCCGCCCCTCCCCCCTTCCCAATTCACCATTTCAGTCCATTTTCTGATGCAGTCTTTCTGTTGTTCTTTTACTATGCATCCCTCTCCATGAGAAATATTTATATCTGGGTTATTGGTACTAGCATCCACATATGAGGGACACCATTTGTCATTTGTTTTTCTGGGACCATGTTACTTCACTTAACATAATGTCTTCTAGCTCCATCCATTTACCTGCAAATTTCATGATGTTTTCCCTCTTTACCGCTGCATAGAACTTCATTGTATACATGTACCTCATTTTCTCTATCCACTCGTCAGTTGAGGGGCACCTGGGCTGGTTCCAGCTTTTTGCTATTGTGAACAGAGCTGCAATAAACATAGCTGTGCATGCATCTCTGCAGTAAGATGTGTCTTCTGGGCATATACCCAGGAGTGGTATGACTGGGTCAAATGGCAGGCTCATTTTGAGCATTCTAAGGTTCTCCGCACTGCTTTCCATAGTGGCTGTACAAGTTCACATTCCCACCAGCAATGGATGAGTGTTCCCCTTTCCCGCAACCTCTCCAGCACTTGTTATCATTCGTATTCCTGATCCTAGCCAGTCTTATTGGAGTAAGATGATATCTCAAAGTGGTTTTAATTTGCATTTCCTTAATTATCAGCAGTGTTGAACACTTCTTAAGATGTTTCTCAGCCATCTCTAATTCCTCCTCTGTGAAGTCTCTATTCAGATCTTTGCTCCATCTTTTGAGTGATTCATTTGTTTTCTTTCTTCTTTGTTTTTTGAGTAGCTTGTATACTCTGGAAATTAATGCTTTGTCAGATGTATCTGCAGTGAAGGTTTCCTCCCACTCTGTGGGTTTTCTCTTCACTTCCTTTATTGTTTCTTTTGATGTACAGAAACTTTGGAGTTTAATGAGGTCCCATTTGTCAATTGTCGATCTTATTTTTTGTGCAGCTGCTGTCTGATTTAGGAAGTCTTTTCCTATGCCTATGTCTTGTAGTCTGCTGCCAAGTTTCTCCTCTATCACCTCCAGAGTTTGGGGTTTCACTTTGAGGTCTTTGGTCCATCTGGAATTGACTTTTGTACAAGGTGAGAGGTAGGGGTTTAATTTCATTCTTCTACAAGTGGTGATCCAGTTCTGCCAACACCACTTACTGAAGATGCTGTCTTTCCACCATTGTGTCTTCTTGGCCCCCTTGTGAAATATGAGGTGGATGAAATTGTATGATCTCAGGTTTGGATCTTCAGTTTTATTCCATTGGTCAACTGGTCTGTTTTTGGGCCAGTACCAGGCTGTTTTTATGACTATAGCCCTGTAGTATAGATTGATGTCTGGTATAGTGATCCCCCCTGTATTGCACTTTTCACTCAGGGTTGCTTTGGCTATTTGGGGTCTTTTGTTTTTCCAAATGAAATTGAGGATTTTTTTTCTAAGCCTGTGAAGAAACTCTTGGGGATTTTTATTGGATCAGCCCACACAAAAGTGCAGAGCACTGACCCAAATCCGGGGCAAAGCACTGACCCAAATCCGGTGCAAAGCACTGACCCAAATCCGCCGACCCTCTGGCCCAGGCGCCAAAGAAAGGCAAAGGGCGGTCCCGCCCAGAAGTCCTCAGAGACACAACCCCCTAGCTGCAGCCTGTATCTATTTTCAAATGACTACTTCATTGATTTTTCTGAAGGAAAAAACATTAAGTTGAGCTCAAAATTTGCATGCCTTAACACCCTAATATAAATTCTAATTTCATAGTTTGGCTTCCTGATTTAATGTCCCCTAAACGAACTCAATTCTGTCTCCTATTATTTCTATCTCTTGTGTACTCTTATTCCATAATACAGCATTGTTTCCCACATCCCTCTACTCCATGCTACTCTTGCCCTTGACATTGCTTTTCCCATTGCCCTCACATCTGATCCCTTATCATGTCCTGGCCCCACCAAGCTTTATTCTTTTATAGGATTTTCAAAATAACTTCTTCTTTTTTATATTCTTTAAAAATTCTTTAACTGGGAGCTGGAGAGATGGCCTAGTGGTTAAGAATGCCGACTGCTCTTTCAGAGGACCCGGGTTCCATCCCCAGCACCCACATGGTGGCTGAGAACCGTCTTTGACTCCAGTTCCAGGGGAATCTGGACACCCTCTTCTGACCTCCATGGCATTGCATGACATGGGTGCACAAATCTACATGCAGACAGTACATTCATACACATAAAATAAATAAATAAATAATAAAAAAAATTCTTTAACTATTCTGTACTCAATACAGAGAAAGATACACTGAATGTGCCTATCACAAGGAAAAAACCGATAATGGGATTTTTATCAACAAAGTAAATAAAAATTATATCATTTTATCTGGGTACTTTAGCATTCATGGTATGTATTTTTATTATAAGATCATTATGATATGACTTTAATTTCCTGTTTCATATGTCTCAGCCAGCACTATTATTTGAGAATATACAGACTAAATACTAAATGACACACTGTATTGGACATAATGCTTCATCTTGTCAAGTGGAATATTTATACAAAGCAAGCTCTCACCCCTATGATATCCCAGCATCTGGAATGATACAACAGTGTAAAGATTTATTGAGGACAGGTGAAGTGGTAGCTTTCAAATATATAATGATAGATATCATCAGTATGCAGTACGTGGATTGAATTAAATAATTTATTTGACCCTGTAATTATATTAAGAAGACAGTGTGCATCTAGGAACCAGGAATGAAAAGAAGAGTAGACTTCTTTCCTTCATTCCTAATAATACCCTGGATGATTTTAGGATTGGTCAGATAACCTAGACATGAAAACAGACCTACTTTTCCCCACAAATATTGAGTCCCACTGACTTGTTATGTAAAGCCTATACCTATACATTTCAGCTTCTATGTTTTAAAACCAATAAGAATGGAAAGAAATTCATCACGAGAATCAAAGTCTGATAACACGGAATTTGTATACTTTATTTGCCTTTCATAAATAAAATGCTTTGGGATGTGCTGATTTTCAACATTTTTACTGTTTTACCTTTAGAAGCAGGACCATGATTTTGTGGCCAGTCTGGATTACATAACAAGTGCTAAGCCAACTTGACTAAATGTAAAGAAGGAAGAAAGGAAGGATGGAAAAGAGAGAAAGAGAAAGGGTAAGATGATTATCACAATGATAACCTTAATATTTTCTTAGAATTCGTTTACATCCCCAAATAATTAGTGGATGGGAATGACAAAAATATATTTTCTAATGGAAGAGAAAATGAGCAGTGGGGTCTTCATGAGCAGCCACAATACATTCTTGAATGTTCAGCTGTCGTGCAGCTAACCAAAACTTCTGTAAGTAAGGTGTTCAACAGCTGTGTCATATCCAGAAGACAGGATCTCAGATCATTCCTCCCCATTCTCCAGCTTTTACCTTATCTCCTCATGACTGACATTTTTGAGCCTTAGGAGGAAAATAGTCTTTTCTGAAACACTTGCCTGGCATGTCCTAAAGTTACGGAGATTTTTTTTATTGACCTTTTTGTAAATTTCATACAACAGTTCTTAATCAAATTTAAACCATCCTCCCACATCCATTTCCACCAACTTCCCACTGGACCTCATACATTCTAATATCTATCCTATCACGCATTTATACCCAGATATCCTCTGGCACAAATTCATCCAATGGAATCTAGTCAGCCTATGTAGATATTATAAGTATGGCATACTCTCCCTCACCCAGTAGTACTCAGTATCCAATAGTTCCCAAGTCTAATGCTGGCTCATAACCCATTTCTCTTGGTCCACTTTGGGCTCCTGTCTGATTGAGTTGGTTTGAATCTAGTGGTTGATTCCTCCATTGCCACAAATTTACATGTGCAAGCTTCCAGTGGCCTGAAAACCTCTGCTGTGTTCATGAACCACCCCTGGCTCTTACAATATTTTTCATCCCCTCTTCCATACTGTTCCTGGAGCCCTGATTGAGTGACGTTTAATGTGGGAGTCCTATCTAGGGACACACTCTGTAACTCTTGTTCTTTAAAACTTGGCCAGATATGGTCTTCTGTGTGCATCACACTGGTCGGAGTTGAGAGATGTACTAGTTTTCTCTGTATTCTTGACTCCACTGTGTTCCATGAGCCTTAGGTGTAAAGGTTCAACTATAGCTGTGTCACCTAAGACTGGGCATCTTTAAGTCATATATTCTCTGTGTCTGATTAGTTGTGGGGTACTGCAGTAGCCTCCGTCTGTTGCAAAATAAACTTCTTTGGTGCTCTGTCTGTTGCAAAATAAGCTTCTCTGATGAGTCATGTATGTTACTTGTCTGTAAATATAAGGATCCATATTTAGCATATGGTGAGAAATTTTATTTATCTAGAGATATGACAGAGATAGAGTTTTCTCTAGGAACAATGACCTTTCCAGCCATGTGTATTTTTTTTAATTTTATTTATTTATGTATGTGTATGAATGTACTGTCTGCATGCAAGTTTGTGCACCCGTGTTATGCATTGCCGCGGAGTTCAGAAGAGGGTGTCGGACTCCCCTGGAACTGGAGTTCTCCTGGAATTGGAGTTTCAGACGGTTCTCGGCCGCCATGTGGGTGCTGGGGATCGAACCCGGTTCCTCTGTAAGAGTGGTTGGTGCTCTTAACCGCTAGGCCATCTCTCCAGCCCCAGCCATGTGTATTTATATGTGATTCTAGTACTACCCATGAGTTCCCTCATACTGAAACAGCTTTAAGTCCAATTAGATAGCAATTGATTACACCATGGTGAACATGGCCACTACTGGATCAATAGAGGTAGTTTACTGTGCTGGTTATTATGGTTACTAAGCATTAGGAATGGATTGGACCATTGATTGATTTCCTCCCTTAGCAAATTGTGTATTATCATTTTGGACTTTTAAAGCAAAACTTTAGGCAGAAGGCTTCCAGATCAGTTCCTGCTCCATTGTTCCAAGTCCTGTATCTGAAATATGTCCTGTCTTCAGCAGTAAGGTCTTATCTTCTAATCCTGGGAGATAATCACAAGTTCTTTTGGGAGTTCTTGGATCACTAACATCACCAACCACTCAAAGGGAGGTCTCTCCTGTTCGAGGATATGTTCCTTGCCCTACAACCGCCAGCTATATATATGAACTAATTTTCAGACTGCATTTTTCAGGGGTTTTGGAAGCAACACATTTCCCTCTGCCTTCCTGAGCTCCCCAAGATCCATTCATCTCCACTCTCTCTTCCTCCCATCCAACCTCCCTCCTCCCTCACCAGTCCCCCTGTTACTGCACTCTTTTCCTAATAAAACTCCCATCCCACCATCCCCTCCTCCTAAGTCCCTTCTTCTTCCCCTCTCTGCCAAACACTCATATTTTCCCCACCATGAGGGTATTTTTACAATATTGTATTTGCTATTTTTATTTTATGCATGTGAGTGTATTGCCTGCATGTATGTAAGTACACTCATGTCGTGTAATGTCAATGTGAAGTCAAAAGGGAGCAAAAGATCCCCTGAAACTGGAGTCAGGGCAAGGTTGTCAACCATCATGTGGGAGCTTCAAACCCAACCTGGGTCCCCTGCATGAGCAACCAGTGCTGTTAACCACTATGTCATGTCTCCAGCCCTATACAGATTACTTTAAGTAGGGATCACAATCTTTGCCATAATAAATTTATATTTTATTAGGAGGCCTTCCTCATGTACCACTGAAATGCTATCAATGATAGAGTAAAAATGTTCACCACCAGCCAGTTCTTCACTATATTTCAGGAAATGTACTTAACTGTTTGTTTGCTTGGTTGCTTTGTGGCTGTTGTTTGTTTCTTTTTTTTTCCCCCAAAGTCTACCTGTAACCTCATTTGGCTTGGATCTCACTATGTAGTATAGGCTGGCCATGGTCCCATAAAGATCAGCCTGCCTCTGCCTCCCAAGTGTTATATAAAGGTGTATACCATGATGCCTGTGGAAGACTGCTTAAGTTTTATGAGCCTGAAAGTGCTTACCAGAGACTATGGATGATAATGTTGTACATACTTTAGGATTATTCTTGAATTTCTTCTTAGCTTCTTTAATATACTTATAATTCAAAAAAATGGATTTTTCCTTAAATGTTTGCTATTAGGTCAGATATGGTGGCATAGACCTTTAATCATAGGACTTACAAGACAGAGACTAGAAGATCTCTATGAGATATAGGCAGCCTGACTTACATAAACTATTCAAGGCAAGTTGGGGTTATAGGGAGACCCTGTTTCCAAAAAAATATGTATTATTGGTATATTAATTTGCTATATATTTGTTTCACATAATTCCATTCATTTAAAGTGTTCATTAGTATGTGCTTACAAGTGAGTATACATATTTATGCCCCCTGAGTTGAAATTTCTTTCCAAGAAAACATATTGGTTCAATCAGAGCCACAGGCCTATCTCTCAATCTCAATCTCATATTCCAGTTCATTGTGCTCCCTGCGCCTCGCTTTCTTTCAGTTTGATCAACATCCTAATCATCTCACCATGACAATCCTCACTGTCAGTTGCTACCTTGAAAGTTCCGGGATGTGTAAATATTTTACTTTCCCCATCCATCACGTATTATGAAACGGGCACACACCATCCTGGAGCACAGAACACAATTACCTATGTAATTCAATGCTGCTGCCAGATGACTATCAACATCGTCTACTTTTCAGGATGTCTTTGTTGCCACTTAGTTTATTAGAAAATGCCTAATATGAGCTGTTATTTTCATCAACATCTCAAGCCATTTTTCTTGCTATTTTGCAATCTGGTAATGTGAAGCAAAGTATTATTTTGATTATTATAACACCATTTTAGACATTTGCTTCTGCTATTTCTACTAGCCAGGATATCCTTTGTTATGACAGGAAAGCATCTTCTCATTAAGGAGGGCTCCTGTGAGCCTCTAAATCAAACTTCACTTATTTTCCTTTTTGTATTTATCAAATTCAATATTGTCTGCCTTTATCTGATGTCTCATGAATCCTCAAACACCTACAGTGACAATATTTAAAAGACAATTATGTCAACTTTTAAAAATATTTATTTAGTGTCTAACAAAGATGTGACAGAACTAGTATTATTAGAACTCCATGAAGTGAGAAGGGAACTTGTTGGATATGGGGCTTGCCCAAAACACTCCCCATTATTATTTTAAATACACCACAATGAATGCATAAACTATCTGATGTGTGACAACAGTTCGCATTAGGTATCTACAGGTCATCGTACATTCATCTTTAATTTTCAGTGAAAATATCAGCCATGTCCTATATATGTTGAAGTTGTAGATATGTCACTAAATCTTAATCATCACTTCAAATATTCCAAAATTATAAAGTTTCTCTGTTTTTAATGTGATTATTTTTATAATGAGATTTCTAATTGTTTGAAAACACAGGTTGTTTATAATTATAATTTTTGAAGGAACATACATTATGAAAGAGTCTTATTTTAATACATTTTAAAGCAATATATTACAGCATATATTTCTTTTTTCATTATTTACTTTCCTACTAGAATTTTCAAATATTCTATGATTTATAAGTAAGATGGTATGACAAAATTAGGAGAAGAGTGAATGTTTTAGTTTTAGTACTCAGCTTACATTGCTCTCTATTATTCTTTTCATTTGTTTATTTGTGTTTTGCATGATTAAACATAATTTTAGAAACACCTCTTTATTATACATTTCAGTAGCATTTTCATATGTTTAAATAAAGTTGTTGTGTTGTGAAATACGTTGTAAACAAGAGAAGAAAAATAACTTCCTTTTTAAAAAACTAATGACTCATCAAATTTTCACCAAAGAGAATATTTACTGATGTGTTGTTTTATTCTGTTAGGTAAAAGCATCATTACATTTATAGAAGACTTTCAAGTCTGCTGCAACTTATTTAATAGCTTTAAATGGATTCATAATTGCACTAGTCCATCTTCAGCTATTCTGAGGTAAGCAGTTATTGGCAGAAGGACAGGGCTATAGTAAGAATTTGATTTATGTACCAGAAGACCCCAATTATAAGAAGTTGTCAACTAGAATCACCAAACCAATTACAGGCAGAAAAGTAGAATAATTTTAACAGCAGGAGAGAACAAAAGAAGAACTAATTATTATGTCCCTACACTACTTATAGGGGGTGGATTTAGAGAACAATCTGTTGGCTGGTATGCGTGTTGCTTGCTCACCTCACTAGTAATGGGAAATGTCAATATGTCTAAATGGTTGCCAAGGAATACTAGAATACTCTAGTGACACTAAGACAAATACTTTTTTATATCAATGGCTCCATTGAATCATTATTATTCAATTCCAGCAAATAAATTATTACAGCTCATTATGAAGATTGTAATCAAAGTGTTAATTCATGGAGAAAATTGTGATCATTTCTTACTAAAAGCATTGGTATCTAATTTAACTTTTAGATAAAATTCATCAATAGGTTCATTTTAAAAATCAATATAAATTAACAGAAGTCTATTTTCTAACGAGACAGGAGATTACAGTGTATGCCATTTTTTCAGTTCAATCTTGTTTCTGAAAAGGGGAAATGATTTGATTTAAAATGTGAAGTTATAGATGTATGAACAAGCATCCTAAAATCCTCCATCCAAAAGAAACTACCTTAATTAGAAAATCTGTGAAGGCAGACAATCTTAAACTATGCTTCATAAGTGAAAGGATGTAAACATGTCAATCTGTCAAGAATTCAGAATGGTTTCTAAGGATACATGTGTGAGCTGCTGTTTTCTCCTTAGTGTGACCAAAGTGGCTTCATCTTTTTCAGCCTTTGCTTACAAATCTTACTCTAGCTTTTACTAAAATCACACAGCCAATTAAACACAATTGAGGAGAATCTATGTAAGTGGGATGATTAAAGAAGGAAACAGCAAGTTATGAGCAGAATACACAGGAGGAAGCTGGTAAACACTTACCATGCATAATCTGAATTACAAAAGGCTTTCTTATCTCTATCTAAAATAAGGAAATAGCCACAACCGTTAACGAATCTAAGCTCTGTATATACAGAGAGGGTAAAATTCTTAATTTTGCAATAGAGACTGTTGTTGCTACTCTATAATCCACACCCTTTATGGACATCTTTGTTTTGATTTCATACTTATCTCCTGAGTATCTAAGCCACAATAATTGACACATAATAGATGGAATTCAATTAATAAAATTTCATATTGTGCAATGTGCTCTGGCATTAACAAATTTATTAAAAATAAAAATTCAGCCATCCAAAATATAAAAATCGCATACTATATATAAGTGCATATTGTACAAAGTCAATTTCCTCTTTTTGTCTGTTCCACCAGTTGCCTTTTAAATAAGAAGAGTGCAACAACAGAACCAAATCTTCAAAAGCACAAGAAGAATGCTGTTTATGTAAATAAGTGCTATAATTTTAAACATATGACAAGGATGAAAGAGTCTTTGTTTCGTGAGAACAATTGAAAAGTAATATGTGAAACAACATAAGAGCAAATGAGGAATTTGATAGATTTATGATTGTAAGCATAATTGTTGCTGCTGAGTATGTAACATATCTGGGTTTTCAAATTGCACTTTATTTGTATTGCAGATTGTGAAATTAAAGCAAAGTTCCTTGATGTGTACAGTACTTCAGTCCTGCTGAGGAAGATTATAAATGCTGATTACACAAGATGCAAGGACTGTTGCCATTCATCAGAGTCCTGAACATTTCAAAATTTAACTCTGAAATACTTTGATTGTCAAATAGCCCTATGTTCCCAAAGCATTAAAAGACGGTTACTGGTGTTTTGAAACCAGAAAGACATATTAAACTTGTATACTAAGTTAAGAATATGATTTAGGGTTAATCATCTTCAGAAAATTTAATTTAAATCTTTATAGAAGGATGGAAAAATGACTGAGTGGTTAAGAGCACTTACAGCTCTTGCAGAAGACCTGAGTTTGGTTCTTAGCACCTACATGACATCTAACAAACATCCTTAATTGCAGATTCAGGAAAATCTTATGCCTTCTTCTGTCTTACATGGGCATTGCACAATATAGTTGCACTTACATGCAGGCAATACACCCAAACAGAGAAAATTTAAAAAAAATTAAAAAGAAAGGATTGTCTTTTAAGACTGTCTGTATACACTACACCTTTATATACCTTTGAAGGAACAGCAGTCAATACTTCATGTTTTCATGCAAATAATTTCCAATAACTTTTATTGATCACTTCCTACATACTAGACATGTGATGAAGCATATGCTTTTACCTATATTGACAGTTCTTTGTTGTGTATTATATTCTTTTTTTTTTCATTTTTAAACTATTTTTGCTGAACAAGAATTTCATGCAATAGGTGATGGAGAGATGGCCCAGAATTTAAGAGCACTGGATGTTCTTGGAAAAGATCCAGGTTCCAATGCCAGTACACTCATGGTGGCTGAAAACCATCCATAACTCAAGTTCCAGGGGATCCGATGCTCTTGTCTGCCCTTCATGGGCACTGCATGAGACAGGTGCACTTACATGTAGACATAACACTCACAACCGTAAAATAAAAATAAATTTAAATAAATACATAAATAAATAAATAAAGTAAATTAATTCAAAGTATTTCCCCTCTCACCCATACTTTACTAACTCCCTCAAACTAATATCTTCTATTATTATTTTTTTTTTTCTGAGACAGAGTCTCCCTGTAGCTCTGGCTGTCCTGGAACTCACTAAGTAGACCAGGCTGGACTGAAACTGGCAGGAATCAGCCTGCCTCTTCCCTCCCAAGTGCTAGGATTAAAGGCATCTGCCAACAAGCCCAGCATTATTTTCCTTTTTTTTTTTTTAAGGTACATAAAAATCTGTGTTTTCAGTTGCTCTTGGGTGTGGAACTCTATTGGATTCTGTTCAAATACCAGGGATCACACCAATAAGGAAACCTAAGTCTTCTTTTCCAATATCTACCAATTATACTACTTTGGGCAATGTAACATGTATCATACTTAGCATTTTAAAGAAGAAGATGTTGAGATTGGGAAGCTGACTTAATGCAAATAACTTGCTGTTTATCATGTCTAGTTGGAGACTTCCTTTATCACCCAGTGATAGCAAATTACACAAGTCAAGCTTTTCATATGTGGCTATTTCTTATTTTGTTGTTTTTAATAAACATTTATTGAGTGCTTACTGTGTGCCAAGTGTAGCACACTAGGATGTAAAGAATACGAATGGCAAATTCTGTATTGTCCATGCTCTCAGCTTAATATTTAAGTTTAAAGTGCAAATATTCAAAGTACAGGTCAAGTCCACCACCATATATTTTGTTTTCAAGAACACAACATAGCACAACTTAAAATCACAGCTCTAGCAATCTGTAATAGAACTGAGGGAAACTTTGGGTATCATCTTCTGAAGGGGCAGTTTCTTACACACACCACTATCCAGATTTATCTTGTATGTCAGCCTGTGGTAACATAACAGAATCAGTAGACTCTCCACCTTTTTTTTTTTTTTTTTGTCTTTTTGAGAAAGGGTTTCCTTATAGCCACAGCTGGCCTGGAACTCACTATGTGGACCGGGCTGGCCTTGAACTCAGAACTCAGAGGCCTGCCTGCCTCTGCCTCCTGAGTGCAGGGATTAAAGGTGTGTGCCACCACACCTGGCTCCACCTTATCTTTTCAGAGTTTCACGGAACCTGGAGCTTGCCATTTCAGCTAGACTTACTGGCCAGCAAGCACCCCTCCCATCTGCCTGTCTCCACCCCCAAGCAATAAGGTCACACCTGGCATTTCATTATGGGTGCTAGATCTCAAGCTCAGATCTCATTCTTGCATAGCAAGCACTTAGCCCACTGAGCCATCTCCCCAGCCTCATCTTTGAATATATTCCAATGGCATATAATATCCACATATATGCCTACTAGGAACATTAGAAAATGGAAGCTTTTGCCCATCAAAAGTATACTCACTTTTTATTAGTTGTATTAGGAAAAATTATACCTGAAGCAAAATTTTCTAAAGAGAATTTCAAAGAAACCAAACTAGAAATGGGGTCAAGAACAAAACGTTACGAATGGATGGCCTAGCGGTTAAGAGCACCGACTGCTCTTGTAGAGGACCCAGTCTCAATCCCCAGCAACCACATGGTGCTGAGAACCATCTGTAACTCCAATTCCAGGAGAACTCCAGTTCCAAGGGAATCCGAGACCCTCTTCTGACCTCCACGGCATTGCACGATAAGGGTGCACAAACCTACATGCAGACAGTATATTCATACACATACAAAAATAAATAAAATTTAAAAAAAAATTTAAAAGAAAAAAGGAATCCCAAATTGCCATGGTGGTACACACATTTCAGCACTGGGAGGTAGAGCACTTTTAACTTGCTATGTAGACCAACCAGGCTGGCCTTGATCTCACAGAGATCCACCTGCCTCTGCCTCCTGAGTGCTAGGATTTATGGCATGTACCACCAATCCCTAAATTTTTAAATTGGTGGTTCCCCAATTTATTTGACTAGAAAGAACTCCCTTGGTTTTAGTAATGCTGTTGGTCATATTTCCTACACTCTAGTTGATTCTGTGGTGGATTAGGAAGTTGGGAAATTTCCTCGAAGCACAATGTTATAGTATAGCAATATGCCTAATTTTAAAATCAGGAATGTTTTAATTTTTCTCTTTAGAACCAGTGAGATTTTTTTACCCAATTTACACTGCCATTAAAGGGAGCTTAATGGAAACAGTAAAGACATCTTTGTAATGCTTGTTAAAATTTTTTATTTCTTACATGTGAATTTTTTTAATATGATCTAAACTCATCAGTTATAGCCATTTGGAATTGTTTTTATTGTATCACTTATTTCATTAGTATAGACATGTTATACAAGCAATACTTTTAATGTTGCATAACTACTACTTTAGTTTTTTTTTTTTTTTTAGACCTGTTCTCTTGTATCCCAGGCTGGTCTCAAATTTACACAGCTGAGGCTGGCCTGGAACTCCTGATCCTCTCCTGAGTGCTAGGATCACAGGTATGGGCCATGATACCTGGCTGTTTTTAGCATAGCATACATTTTTAGAGTTGAGGGTGCCTGTGTTGCCAGTGTTGGCATTTCCATGTCCTGTATAATTTATGAGACAAGATTCCAACACCCAAACCTTCCCACCTCGTTATACATTGTGTCCAAGTGCAAAGCAGCACATCAGAACCTTGAGTCCTATGTGGCTATTTCTAAGCCTCCATTTCTTTTTTGTTTGTTAGTTTTTTGTTTGTTTGTTTACTTAGGGTTTAGTTGGGGTTCATTGGTCAAATATGACTTTTTCCTATAGGCCAGAGGAGAAGGCCTAGTCATGTGAGCTGCAGTAGAGCACTTAACCAACACGCACAAGGCCCTGGTTCCATCCCCAGCACCCCTCAGGCTCCCCTCAAAAGTCTTTAACTCCAGCCTTTTGGGCAGCCTGGCAGGGTTGGTAGAGTTGTAGCTTGGGCCTCCAACTGAGGCTATGTGGCTTAGAAACCAGAGATAGTTTGAGCTGTGAAAACTAACAATGTGACACATACTGTTAACAGAAGAACATAACCCTGAGATAGAGAAAAGGCAGTGGATGAAATTAAACAACCTCTCATGATGGGTGTGATGCAAAAGAAACTTCATCAGTCAGCATCAGGCAGGCAGAGCTGGCACTGTAATATGAGAGACCCAGGGCTCCACCTCAGATCAGGAACAAGACTGGTCTGCTTTGTTACCTTCACTCAGCAAAGCACTGAGTGTTCTTCAGTGTAGCTGATTGCACTGGTCTGCAGATGGCCCTGTTGCTGTGAGATACATGGGGCAGGATCTCTGCAGGAGCCTCGAGTTCCTGTACCCTGCCATCACTGGACCTCAAGTACTCTATCCAGGCGCTGGTGCAGAAGGAGAAGCTGCTGCAGATGAAGGGCACCGGCGCCAAGGGCTCCTTCAAACTCAACCACAAGAAGCTGGAGGGTGGCGCAGAGCACCGGCGGCTGCCAGCTCGTCAGCCGCTGCCCCCAAGGCCCTCAAGGCGCCGTCGGGAGCGCGCGCGGACAGGAGGCCGGCCGGGCCCACCAAGCCCGAGCGGCGCGCGTGTACCCGGCCAAAGGCTTCAGGGCCAAGAAGGCTGCAGCCGCCAGTTCCAAGAAGGTGAAGAAGGCGGCCAAGCCCAGCGTCCCCAAGGTGCCCAAGGGCCCTAAGTGAATCTAGGTATTATGGTTCCCATATGAATATATGTTTTATGAATCTGAATTAGGAATTAGAAATTGAATTCATTTGTTCACAGTATAAAAAGTCATCATAAATAATTTCAATATTCTTTGACACTTCATCTACAAGGAGATATGGAAAGAGCCATTTTTATTTATTTTTTATTTTTTAAATCATTTTTTTATTGATGCTTTGTGTATTTCATACTTCTTTTCCAATTCAGTTCAGGCATATATCCCTTTCCCTTCCCCCCAACCCACCCCTACCCATCCCAGATCATGCATTTTTGCCGTAACTTTTCTGCATCTTTCTCTGTTTTTTTGTTTTGTTTTGTTTTCATTTTTTTTAACAATAAGTGATAATTTGTGACTACAAGCATACTTCATGTAAAACCAATTTGCAAGCAGTTGTGCCCAAACCCACACAGCTCATGGGTCCCACCATCCAGCGGGGGGGGGGGGGGGGGGGGGATGTCTCATGAATCCTCAAACACCTACAGTGACAATATTTAAAAGACAATGATGTCAACTTTTTAAAAAATATTATTTAGTGTCTAACAAAGATGTGACAGAACTAGTATTATTAGAACTCCATGAAGGAGAAAGGGAACTTGTTGATAGGGGCTTGCCCAAAACACTCCCACATTATTATTTTAAATACACCACAATGAATGCATAAACTATCTGATGTGTGACAACAGTTCGCATTAGGTATCTACAGGTCATCGTACATTCATCTTTAATTTTCAGTGAAAATATCAGCCATGTCCTATATAGGTTGAAGTTGTAGATATGTACTAATCTTAATCATCATTCAAATATTCCAAAATTAGAAAAGTTTCTCTGTTTGTGAATGGTGATTAGTTTTAATAATGAAGGATTTCTAATTGTTTTGAAAAACACAGTTTTTTAATAATTATAATTTTGAATGAACATACATTATGAAAGAGTCTTATTTTAATACATTTTAAAGCAATATATTACAGCATATATTTCTTTTTTCATTATTTACTTTCCTACTAGAATTTTCAAATATTCTATGATTTATAAGTAAGATGGTATGACAAAATTAGGAGAAGAGTGAATGTTTTAGTTTTAGTACTCAGCTTACATGCTCTCTATTATGCGTTTCAGTTGGGAGTTGTGTGGCATGAATTAAACAGAATTTTAAGAAACCCGCTTTATTATACATTTCAGTAGCAGTTTCATATGTTTTAAATAAAGTGAAGTGTGTTGTGAAATACGTTGTAAACAAGAGAAGAAAAATAACTTCCTTTTTAAAAAACTAATGACTCATCAAATTTTCACCAAAGAGAATATTTACTGATGTGTTGTTTTATTCTGTTAGGTAAAAGCATCATTACATTTATAGAAGACTTTCAAGTCTGCTGCAACTTATTTAATAGCTTTAAATGGATTCATAATTGCACTAGTCCATCTTCAGCTATTCTGAGGTAAGCAGTTATTGGCAGAAGGACAGGGCTATAGTAAGAATTTGATTTATGTACCAGAAGACCCCAATTATAAGAAGTTGTCAACTAGAATCACCAAACCAATTACAGGCAGAAAAGTAGAATAATTTTACGACAGGAGAGAAAAAAAGAAACTAATTAAGTATGTCCCTACACTACTTATAGGGGGTGGATTTAGAGAACAATCTGTTGGCTGGTATGCGTGTTGCTTGCTCACCTCACTAGTAATGGGAAATGTCAATATGTCTAAATGGTTGCCAAGGAATACTAGAATACTCTAGTGACACTAAGACAAATACTTTTTTATATCAATGGCTCCATTGAATCATTATTATTCAATTCCAGCAAATAAATTATTACAGCTCATTATGAAGATTGTAATCAAAGTGTTAATTCATGGAGAAAATTGTGATCATTTCTTACTAAAAGCATTGGTATCTAATTTAACTTTTTAGATAAATTCATCATAGTTCTCATTTTAAAAATCAAATATAAATTAACAGAAGTCTATTTTCTAACGAGACAGGAGATTACAGTGTATGCCATTTTTTCAGTTCAATCTTGTTTCTGAAAAGGGGAAATGATTTGATTTAAAATGTGAAGATATAGATGTATGAACAAGCATCCTAAAATCCTCCATCCAAAAGAAACTACCTTAATTAGAAAATCTGTGAAGGCAGACAATCTTAAACTATGCTTCATAAGTGAAAGGATGTAAACATGTCAATCTGTCAAGAATTCAGAATGGTTTCTAAGGATACATGTGTGAGCTGCTGTTTTCTCCTTAGTGTGACCAAAGTGGCTTCATCTTTTTCAGCCTTTGCTTACAAATCTTACTCTAGCTTTTACTAAAATCACACAGCCAATTAAACACAATTGAGGAGAATCTATGTAAGTGGGATGATTAAAGAAGGAAACAGCAAGTTATGAGCAGAATACACAGGAGGAAGCTGGTAAACACTTACCATGCATAATCTGAATTACAAAAGGCTTTCTTATCTCTATCTAAAATAAGGAAATAGCCACAACCGTTAACGAATCTAAGCTCTGTATATACAGAGAGGGTAAAATTCTTAATTTTGCAATAGAGACTGTTGTTGCTACTCTATAATCCACACCCTTTATGGACATCTTTGTTTTGATTTCATACTTATCTCCTGAGTATCTAAGCCACAATAATTGACACATAATAGATGGAATTCAATTAATAAAATTTCATATTGTGCAATGTGCTCTGGCATTAACAAATTTAAAGTAAAAATAAAATTCAGCCATCCAAAATATAAAAATCGCATACTATATATAAGTGCATATTGTACAAAGTCAATTTCCTCTTTTCACTGTTCGCAAACCAGTTTGGCCTTTTAAAAGAAGAGTGCAACAACAAAAACCAATTTTCAAAAGCACAAGAAGAATGCTGTTTATGTAAATAAGTGCTATAATTTTAAACATATGACAAGGATGAAAGAGTCTTTGTTTCGTGAGAACAATTGAAAAGTAATATGTGAAACAACATAAGAGCAAATGAGGAATTTGATAGATTTATGATTGTAAGCATAATTGTTGCTGCTGAGTATGTAACATATCTGGGTTTTCAAATTGCACTTTATTTGTATTGCAGATTGGAAATTAAAGCAAAGTTCCTTGATGTGTACAGTACTTCAGTCCTGCTGAGGAGATTATAAATCTGATTACAACAAGAATGCAAGGATGTTGCCATTTCATCAGAGTCTGAACATTTCAAAATTTAACTCTGAAATACTTGATTGTCAAATAGCCTATGTCCCAAAGCACTTAAAAGACGGTACTGGTGTTTTGCGAAACCAGAAAGACCATATTAAACTGTAAACTAAGTTAAGAATATGATTTAAGGGTTAATCATCTTCAAAAATTTATTTAATCTTGAATAGAAGGATGGAAAAATGACTGAGTGGTTAAGAAGCACTTACAAGCTCGTTGCAAGAAGAACCTGAGTTTTGGTTCTTAGCACCTACAGGAGCAGCTAAAAAGCATTACGTTAATTAGCAGATTCAGGAAATCTTAATGCGCTTCTTCTGTCTTACAGGGCATTGCCACAATATAGTTGCACTTACATGCAGAGCAATACACCCAAACAAGAAATTTAAAATAAAATTAAAAAGAAAAGGAATTGTCTTTTAAGACTGTCGTATACTACTACACCTTTGTATACCTTTGAAGGAACAGCAGTCAATACTTCATGTTTTCATGCAAATAATTTCCAATAACTTTTATTGATCACTTCCTACATACTAGACATGTGATGAAGCATATGCTTTTACCTATATTGACAGTTCTTTGTTGTGTATTATATTCTTTTTTTTTCATTGTTAAACTATTTTTGCGGAACAAGAATTCATGCAAATAGGTGATGGAGAGATGGCCCCAAGAATTAAGAAGCACTGGATGTTCGTGGAAAGATCCAGGTTCCAAGGCCAGTACAACTATGGTGCTGAAAACCAGCCATACGACAGTGTCTCCAGTTAGGGGAGACCACCTTTCTGACCTTCATGGGCACTTGCATCAGACACACCACGGTGCACTTACATGTAGACATAACACTCACAAGACAGTAAAATAAAAATAAATTAAATAAATACATAATGAAATAAATAAGTAAATTCAATTCAAAGTCATTTACCCCCTCCTCTCACCCATACTTTACTAACTCCCCTCAACACTAATATCTTCTATTTCAGTTTTTTTTTTTTTCTGAGACAGAGGCTCTTCCCTGTAGCTCTGGCTGTCCTGGAACTCACTAGTAGGACAGGCTGGACTGAAACTGGCAGGAATCAGCCGCGCCTCTATCCCTCCCACAGTGCAATAGGATGAAAGGCACGCCAACAAGCCCAGCATTATTTCCTTTTTTTGTTTTTTAAGCGTACATAAAAATCTGTGTTTTCAGTTGCTCTTGGGTGTGGAACTCTATTGGATTCTGTTCAAATACCAGGGATCACACCAATAAGGAAACCTAAGTCTTCTTTTCCAATATCTACCAATTATACTACTTTGGGCAATGTAACATGTATCATACTTAGCATTTTAAAGAAGAAGATGTTGAGATTGGGAAGCTGACTTAATGCAAATAACTTGCTGTTTATCATGTCTAGTTGGAGACTTCCTTTATCACCCAGTGATAGCAAATTACACAAGTCAAGCTTTTCATATGTGGCTATTTCTTATTTTGTTGTTTTTTAATAACATTTATTGAGTGCTTACTGTGTGCCAAGTGTAGCACACTAGGATGTTAAAGAATACGAAGGCAAATTCGTATTGTCCATGCTCTCAGCTTAATATTTAAGTTTAAAGTGCAAATATTCAAAGTACAGGTCAAGTCCACCACCATATATTTTGTTTTCAAGAACACAACACTAGCACAACTTAAAATCACAGCTCTAGCAATCTGTAATAGAACTGAGGGAAACTTTGGGTATCATCTTCTGAAGGGGCAGTTTCTTACACACACCACTATCCAGATTTATCTTGTATGTCAGCCTGTGGTAACGTAACAGAATCAGTAGACCTCCACCCTTGTTGTTTTTTTTTTTTTGCTTTTGAGTTTAGGGTGTCTTTTTTCTTTTAGACCCAGCGGCTGGACTCACTATGTGGGACCAGGCTGGCCTGTGAACCAGAAACTCTAGAGGCCGTGCCTTGCCTCTGCCTCCCTGAGTGCAGAGGATTTAAGGTGTGTGCCACAACTGGCTTCCACCTTATCTTTTCAGAGTTTCACGGAACCTGGAGCTTGCCATTTCAGACGTAGACTACGGCCAGCAAGCACCCCGCACACAGTGTCGCCTGTCTCCACACCCCAAGCAATAAGGTCACACCTGGCATTTCATTAATGGTGCTAGATCTCACGCTCAGATCTCCATTCTTGCATAGCAAGCCACTTAGCCCACTGAGGCCATCTCCCCAGCCTCTCTTTGAATATAATTCAATGGCATATAATATCCACATATATGCCTACTAGGAACATTAGAAAATGGAAGCTTTTGCCCATCAAAAGTATACTCACTTTTTATTAGTTGTATTAGGAAAAATTATACCTGAAGAAAATTTCTAAAGAGAATTTTCAAAGAAACAAACTAGAAATGGGGTCAATGAACAAAACGTTAACGAATGGATGGCCTAGCGGTTAAAGCAACCGACCGCTCGTGAGGACCCATCCCTAATCCCCCACCCCGCAACCCACATGGTGCTGAGAACCATCTGTAACTCGCAATTCCAGGAGAACTCCAGGTTCCAAGGGAATCCGAGACCCTCTTCTGACCTCCACGCATTGCACATAAGGTGCACAAACTAAATGTGACAGAGTATTCATAACACATACAAAATAAATAAAATTTTAAAAAAAAAATTTAAAAGAAAAAAGAATCCCAAATTGCCATGTGGTACACACATTTCAGCAGCGGTGGGAGGTAGAGCAGCTTTTAACTTGCTATGTAGAACAACAGTGCTGGCCTTGAATTCACTGAGACCACCTGCCTCTGCTCCTGAGTGCTAGGATTTATGGCATGTACCCACCAATCCCTAAATTTTTAAATTGGTGGTTCCCCAATTTATTTGACTAGAAAGAACTCCCTTGGTTTTAGTAATGCTGTTGGTCATATTTCCTACACTCTAGTTGATTCTGTGGTGGATTAGGAAGTTGGGAAATTTCTCGAAGCACAATGTTAATAAGTAACAATATGCCTAAATTTTAAAATCAGGAATGTTTAATTTTTCTCTTTAAGACCAGTGAAGTGATTTTTTACCCAATATTAACACAGCTGCCATTAGAAAAAGGGAGTTAATGGAAACAGTAAAGACATTTTGTAAATGCTGTGTTAAAAAATTTATTTAATTTCTTGCATGTGAATTTTTTTAATATGATCTAAACTCATCAGTTATAGCCATTTGGAATTGTTTTTATTGTATCACTTATTTCATTAGTATAGACATGTTATACAAGCAATACTTTTAATGTTGCATAGACGACTCTTCGTTTTTTTTTTTTTTAACCTGTGCTCTTGTATCCCAGGCTGTCACCTCAAATTTAACAAACAGCTGAGGGTACTGGCCGGAACTCCGTGACCTCTCCTGAGTGCTAGATCACAGGTATGGGCACATGATAACCTGGCTGTTTTTAGCATAGCATACATTTTAGAGTTGAGGGTGCCTGTGTTGCCAGTGTTGGCATTTCCATGTCCTGTATAATTTATGAGACAAGATTCCGGTATACAGGCCAAACTTCCGCATCTAACATTGTTCCAAGTTAGCAGGAGAGACGACCTCATCATGTCATATTTCTCTCCTTGTTCTTGGTGGGAAGGCAAGGAAGTCTCTCATATCAGAATCCTTTGTGGCAACCTAGAAAGGTAGTTTCATTAGGAGCATTATACTAGTTGTTATACAAGTAGGATGTCACAGAGGGGTTCGATGTTGATGGCAATCTGAGGCTTTACTTCCTTGAATGTTCAGACGGGTCACCTTTCGTTGCCATTTTTGGTGCATCCTACTCAACTGCAAACTGTATCTTTTTCTTTCTAGCAGTTAAGTTGGTGAACGTTTTGTCCTGTTGGGACAAACAAATCTTTTCCCATATTGAGTTTTAAGATTTTGAATTGCAGGGTGATAAAAGGTTTCATTCTTTCGTATGATCCCCCTTTTTTTTTACATGAGTTCCAGAAGACTTTGTATTATCATGACTTAGGGTGGAGTCCAGGCATAGATTTCATCAATCACCCATGTTGTTTTGGGTACTATATATGAATAACTTGGGAAGCAACTTAATACTGTGCAGAGGCAGCATTGCCTGTTATCCCAATCTAATTGGCTATGCTCTCCCCCTTTGGAGAAAAACCATGGCTGATGCACAAGCTTACATCCTCTCAGGTTAGATTTTAAAGCCACGTAAGCCCTGTCAATATTAACAGGGGGGAAAATTGTAATTCATGGATTAAATATCCAAACAGTGTTATTAAAAGTAACCTACCATAACCATTAGTCTGCTTAATACATATATATCTAATGCTTGTTCTCATTAGAGGATCGAAAGGTATTCCTACAACTGTCACCCATGAAAGGAAACGCCAAATTACCAGAGTCCAGTCAACAGCTCCGAGAGAGTGGACTGTTGTAACCTCTCATCCACTGTGCCCATTTTCTAAGCCAGGGAACAACCGGAAGAGGGGGCGTGGTAGAATGTAAGGGCTGCGATTGGGGTGAATGGGAAACTACAGCAATGGGTCTGGACACTCATTTGATCACTTGATTGAACAAACAAACCTGCACCCCCCACTGGATGGTGGATATGGGGGTTTGGGCACAACAGCTGCAAGAGTTGCATGAGGATGCTTGTACTCAGGTTATCACTTTAGCTAAAAATGAAAAAAAAAAAAAACTGAGGAAGATGCAGGACAGTCATGGCAGAATGATGATCTGGGATTGGGGTGGGGGGGAGGGAGGGGGAAAATAAGCCTGAACTGAATTGGAAAAAATGTATGAAATGGCACAAAGCATCAATAAAATTAATTTAAAAAAAAAAAAAAAAAAAAAAAAAAAAAAAAAGATTCCAACACCCAAACTCCACCGCCGTTATAACATTGGTCCCAAGTGCCAAAGCAGCACATCAGAACTTGATCCTATGTGGCTATTTCTAAGCTTCCTTTTTTTTTTTTTTATTTTTTGTTTGTTTGTTTACTTAGGGTTTAGTGGGGTTCATTGGTCAATATGACTTTTTCCTATAGGCCAGAGGAGAAGGCCTAGTATGTGAGCTGCAGTAGAGCACTTAACCAACACGCAAAGGTGGTTCCATTCCCCAGCACCCCAGGCTCCCTCAAAAAGTCCTACATCCAGCCTTTTGGGCAGCCTGCAGGTTTGGTAGAGTGTAGCTTGGGCCTCCAACTGAGGCTAGTGGCTTAGAAACCAGAGATAGTTTGAGCTGTGAAAACTAACAATGTGACACATACTGTTAACAGAAGAACATAACCCTGAGATAGAGAAAAGGCAGTGGATGAAATTAAACAACCTCTCATGATGGGTGTGATGAAAGAACTTCATCAGTCAGCATCAGGCAGGCAGAGCTGGCACTGAATATGAGAGACCCAGGGCTCCACCTCAGATCAGGAACAAGACTGGTCTGCTTTGTTACTTACTCAGCAAAGCACTGATGTTCTTCATGTAGCTGATTGCACTGGTCTGCAGATGCCCTGTTGCTGTGAGATACATGGGGCAGATCTCTGCAGGAGCCTCGAGTTCCTGTACCTGCCATCACTGGACCTCAAAGTACTCTATCCAGGTGCGCTGGTGCAGAAGGAGAAAAGCTGCTGCAGATGAAGGGCACCGGCGCCAAGGGCTCCTTCAAACTCAACCACAAGAAGCTGGAGGGTGGCGCAGAGCACCGGCGGCTGCCAGCTCGTCAGCCGCTGCCCCCAAGGCCCTCAAGGCGCCGTCAGGAGCGCGCGCGGACAGGAGGCCGGCCGGGCCCACCAAGCCCGAGCGGCGCGCGTGTACCCGGCCAAAGGCTTCAGGGCCAAGAAGGCTGCAGCCACCAGTTCCAAGAAGGTGAAGAAGGCGGCCAAGCCCAGCGTCCCCAAGGTGCCCAAGGGCCCTAAGTGAATCTAGGTATTATGGTTCCCATATGAATATATGTTTTATGAATCTGAATTAGGAATTAGAAATTGAATTCATTTGTTCAGAGTATAAAAAGTCATCATAAATAATTTTCAATATTCTTTGACACTTCAATCTACAAGGAGATATGGAAGAGGAGCCATTTTTATTTATTTTTTATTTTTTAAATATTTTTTTATTGATGCTTTGTGTAATTGTCATACATCTTTTCCAATTCAGTTCGGCAGATAATCCGTGTTTCCCTTCCCCCCACCCCCACCCCTAACCCATCCCAGATCATGCATTTTGCCGTATATTTTCTATTTTCTATCTTCGCTTGTTTTTTTTGTTTTGTTTTGTTTTCATTTTTTTAAAACAATAAGTGATAATTTTGTGACTACAAGCATACTTCATGCTAAACCAATTTGCAGCAGTTGTGCCCAAACCCACACAGCTCATGGGTCGCACCATCCAGCGGGGGGGGGGGGGGGGGGGGCTTTAGGTTCACAAGTTGATCAAAGAGTGTACCAGTCCAGGATGTGTATTTAGTTTCACCATTACGCACCCCAATCGCAAGCGCCTTACAGTTCACTATTCTACGACAGTGCCCCTCTCTCCCAGATTGATCCTTAAGCTTAGAAAAGGGAACAGGTGGATGAGAAAGCAAAACAGTCTACGTTCTCTGGAACTGTTTGTCTTGGTCTCTAGTCAATTACTTGCATCCAAGATCTAAAACTAACTACGGGAAATAAGGATTTTTATGTTCCAACAGGCCAGAGTATCACCAACTTAAATGGCTGAGAAAGAAAATGCAGCTTTTGCAGTGAGTAGGATGTACCAGAAAGTGCCACAGAAAGGTTGACTCCTCTGGGCATTCAAGGGAAGAAACGTCCTCAGATTGCTGCAGACGTCAGGCCCCTCTGTGGATCCTACTTGTAACAACTATTTTACATGAATACCTAACAAGCTTACCTTCTAGTTCTGCAAAGGGGTTTTAATTACAAGAGACTTTCTTACCCCCCCCCCATAGAATAAGGAGAAATATGATGAGTCTATATCTACAGCTGGAGAACGATGAGGTCGTTCTCCAGCTGTAGATTGGAGCCAGCTGTTATAGAGGTATTCCACGCATGTAAATTGGTAAAACTGCCTTCTTTAATTGACTAGGGGACATAGAAGAATTGTGAAAGGATTATTCCTATTTAGAAACAAATATACATCTAAAGTTCTCCTTAAGCTAATTGCACTTAAGTCCAAGGAATATATTAATTAACGGAGCTCTGATATCAAAAACTGGATTATTCTACCAAGGAGATGTTTGCCAGGGGATCCAAGTCCCCACAAAAGGTAAAGGCATCTTGCCTCCAAACGGGATATCTGCAAGAAGAGAGGTGACTAAGGCCCTCGCTGTAGTGTCGAAGATCCTGATATAAAATGGGAAAGATTGTATGTGAGACCTACTCCATATGCACAGTCATACTTCAGATGGTCTCTGGAATGCCCAGAGAGTGTTTACCAAGGCCANCCACTAAACCAATAAAGCAAATATAGGTCTCCTTGAGTCAAGCAAGACTCCTCCGTCAGCACCAGCTACACCTCATCTGCCTGGAAATACTGTGCAGCAGTGGCAGCCATATGTCTGTATATCCCAAATCTAATTGGCTATTAGCTCTCTCCTTGGAGGAATAACCCACGACTGATGCCACAAGCTTACATCCTCTAATGGTTAGGAGATGTTATAAACCACAGGAAGACCCTGTCATACTTAACAGAAGAAAATGTAATTCATGGATTAACATACCATCCAAACATCTGTGTCTATACCAAAGTAACCTATCCTAACAATTAGTACCGTTTAAATACCTATATATCTAATTGCGTGTGCTTCATTAGTAGGATTGAAAGGCTATATATTTTACTGTTTAAATACCTATATATCTAATTGCTTGTGCTTCATTAGTAGGATAGAAAGGTTATGCCTGGACAAGCTGTCAGCCCATGAAAGGAAAGAGCCATTTTTAAAAAGAACAAATCAGGAATATAAAACAGAGTGATTCCAATTTGAAAGAAACTTTTGTTACTTTGGTAAATATAAGGTACAGTTGACTTTAATGCTTCCTTTGTTTGAGAAGGAGCAAAGAAAACCTTGTTTCCATCAAAACACATCTGCACTTAAATGAAGATACCATAGTATACTGAACACAGATTCGGTTCAGTATACTATGGCTTTCATTTAATTGCTGGAAATTTTGTGGTAAGATGCTCAAGATTTCCCATAGCTATGCCATATTATGAGCCCCTGCTGAGCCCAGAAGTTAAAACTTAACTCAAGTATGGGAACAAAAAAAGAGTTTAATTCTACTGAACTGGGCAGGAGTTTCAGAACAGGTCAGCATGTACCTAGTTGCTTAGAAACATATTCTGCATTAATTCTGTACTTTATGCCTGGCTTGTTTTTAGAAAATAGGAATTGTTAGAGTGGCTTACAATCCCTAAGCTTGTGAACTTAAACTTTTCACCCCTGGATATGGTTTTTAGTGTATAAAATGCCTCCCAATGTAACTTGGGCAACACAACCTTGACTGAATGTCCATTGTGTAGTCATCAGATGATTAAAAAGATTTTATATTAGCTTCATTGTGTGTTTGAGTGGTCTTCTCTGGTGAAATTACCCCATTAAATTTTAATAAACAATTCCATTACATTTTAATAAATAATTGATTTATTTACCATGATCAAACCTTGTATGTGCTTATGCTTGTTTAAATGATTGCTATTTTTCATTGATAGTTTTACTATATAGAGTTATTCATACACTGAATCCATCATTGTGTGTTGAATTTGGTTGCCTTTTCTATTGCATGAGTTTAATATATTAACTTTACTTCAACATTAATTTTATTTTTATGGCAAATTTGGTAGCAACTTTTTTTCTTTTTTTCACTATGTAGACTGGATTGGCCTTGAACTCACAGAGATTTATCTGCCTTTTCCTCCAGAGTGCTAAGATAAAAGCTTGTGCCACAATGCCCAGCCTAATTCAACATTTTTATCTACATGACTCTTTGTCCTGCAAAACAAAACATTTTATAATGCTGTAAAAAGAGATTCCCTGTAAATTGCATATTAAAAATAGCAATATATATATATATATATATATTCAGAAGGGAATAGCTACATTATTCTTGTTGATTAGAACATTTAATGTGACAAAATTTTATTTTTGTTGCACTTGAATCAGAGAGAGCATCTCACAATACATCTTGGAGATGATGTTGTAGTTGAAATATTGTCATGAATAGTTCTTCCTGATGTTCACACTTTCACTAGTTCTCTTTCTACTACTGTAGCTAACACTTGTATAATATGATTTGTTGATAGTATTACTTAAATTAATTTATATATCTAAATCACAATCAGACAAAATTGGTTCATGTACTTTATATCTTTAGATGGTTTCATTTTGTTTTTGTTCAGTTAGGCATTTAAATGACTGAAAAGATCTTTATTGGTAAAATTGCAAAACTCGCCTAACAAATGAATGAGATATGACCAATTGCTTTATGAAATACATTATATTCCATTTAATTTGCCCTATTATGAAAAAAAAACTTATGGCACTGCAGTTGACATTAATTAACAGTAGAAATTTCAGAATTCCCAATACTTGTAAAGACTAGTTAAATATATCGTCTTCCATTATCAGTTATGACTAGAAAAATCAATTTTTCTAACTTTTAGTGTTTTATTATTTTTATTTAAAGAAGTACCATGCAGTCATTCTATGTGTCACATTACCACTATTTTAATGAAATCTGCATGTGAGATTGCTCTTTGAAATCTCAATTTCTATCAACATACTCAAATTGACATTTAGTATAAAGGACCACAGAGTCGCTTTCACAATTTACACATCTACTTGACATAAGAAGCTCTTTCAATAATTAAAGCTGCAATATTCACTTTTTAAATAAGGATTTTATCAGCCTATGTAACCAATAGTATAGTCACCTAAATGAACAGTTGTCATCATTATGTTTAGGAACTACAGTGTTATCATCAATTCTAATTAAATTCTGACTATAGCTTTCACCAACACGTAAACACATATTCTAATTGGGAAGTACCATCATGAGTGATGTTAATGATGCAAATTTGGTCATTTAAGTGATATGGTGTTTAGTGAATATCACTTGACTTTGAAGGTGCTCATTTTTTCAAGCTCTCTCAGTTGTAGTTGGGAATCTCTGTGTGATAAGATTGATTTAGATGAGTACATACTAGCTTCATCATCAGGACATTTACTGCATTTCACCTAAGCATAGGTGTTTCCAAGGAAACTGTGTTAGCACTACTACACTGAAATTATGAAACCAAAAATGGAGGGACTAATCTATACAGAAAACAAGTGATAAATAATTTAGTGAGAGTGTGCTCATTAGAGTAGTTATTTCCCCCCACAGGGCAACAAAACAGATAAGGGAACGACATGGATTTTCTTATTCATCCTCAACATCTAGAATATACTATCAGAAACATAAATAAGGCCTGCTGAATGAATGGTTGAACTAGAGCAATTTTTTTGAGAAAGCATCATTTACTATGTTTGAGCATCTAAACTTTTTATAGTATCTGGTATTCACTGAACTAATTATATTCTAGAAAATAGAATAAGAATTTATTATATAATTCAATGTTTCCAAATATTGATAAATGACAATCATACAGAAATCTAGAAAGAAGCCTTTCTTAGAAAATTTATAATAATTATAATAATTACTTTTCCTATTGTTGTGATAAAATTTCCCAATAAAAATAGTTAAGAGAGAAATGGATCATTTTGGCTCACAGTTTAACGTTAAATTCCATCATGGTGGAACAGAAGCCTGAAGTGGCTGGCCACAGGGATTCATAGTCAAGCCATGAGTGATAGATATTTGTGTTTAATTTACATTCTCATTTTCATTTGCTCCATGGTGCAAGCCAAAGAAGTTACTGCACAGTAAGCAAGTCTTCCTACTTCAGAGAAAGAGAGAGAGATTCATTCTATTCATTCTGATTCTTTAGAGAACCCTGACTAATACAGACATGTCCAGAGGTTTATCTTCCATGGTATCTTGGTCTGCACAAGTTGAGAATTGAGATTAACCATCACACATTTAAAATGGAAATGTATTAAACATAAGAAATTAGCTTTGCTCAACATTGTAAATGGTGGATGTACACCCTCAAGGCCAGCCAGTACTGATGACTTCAAGCCTGCAGTCAAACTGAAACAGTTACTTTTTTGTAATAATTCTTTCAGCAGCCTTAGAACTGGTATGTCACATTAAAGCACCCAGTGTTCGCTTGTCAGCAGAAATAGACCAACACCTTGGGAAAAAGTCCCTGAGGAACTTCTACTGTTAGAATCTCAAAGAAGTGTGCTATATCAACAGTGTTTTTCATGGAGAATTTTAGCTTTAAGAATTTCTAGAACTGTCAGATTTCATTTTTATTTACTTAGGAAGAAGGGCAAGGAACTAGATAGGAGTAGCTTCTAAGCATAGCAATCACATCTGTCTCGGATTGTATTATTCTTGTGTGTACATATTGAAGATGTGAGCTAGATGTGTTATAAAAGTTTGCTCACACTCAGAAAGTTAGAAGGAAGGATTCTGGTAGATTTGTTTCATTTCTCTCATGCTAGTACATGCTGTTGAAAAGAAAATTGGAACGTCAATTTTTTACTGACTTACAGTAGCAGCAGCAAAGTATCTTGCTCATGGTGAGGTAGCCACATCTAGAGTGTTTAAGTCACAGTAACACAGGAAAAAAAATGTGACACAATATTGGCTCTTAAACTTTTGCCCTGTAGCAACACATGTGATTTCTCGTATTTAAATTGACTATAGCAAATGGTAAAGCCTCATGTAAGTTCATTAGCAATATGTTGAGCTCTGGTGTTGTATAAATATTCCTCATTAGTGAGAACACTTTACTTACAATGTAGCTCTACCATAGATATCTGCCCCACTGTAAATTCTATACTCTTATCCA
>VZQC01013042.1:760018-846974 GCA_009823505.1 Rhizomys pruinosus | reverse complement strand
AAAAAAAAAAAAAAAAAAAAAAAAAAAAAAAAAAAAAGACAGATTGATGATATGGATAAAGTTGATCTCAAAGTCCATTGAAGTGAAGGTGCTGCTATAATAAGCAAAATTACATGGTAGACTATTTTATAGTGATAAATCAAAGTACATTAGATATTTGTTCTTTGGCCCCATATGTGTTTTACTGAGTATTTTTAAATCATATGGGACACTTATTTTGATATAAAGGCTTGCTATTTACTTTAAGACAGCTCTTTGAACATAAGAAGCACATGGGCTGGTACCTAATTACCATTAAAGTTCTAATTGTGATAGCATTAAAAAAGACTCACATTTTGATCTATGTTTTTAATGATTCTATTATTTTCAGTTATCAAATCTGTCAGATAACCAATCAAATATGTAGCAACCACATGCTTATTTTACTTTTAATGGTTTTAATGAGCCATTGGGGTTCAAGATAAGAAGCTTAGTTTTTTCAGACATTAATATAGGTAGCCTGATAAAAACATATGTAAATACTGAAAGGACTATACTTTCTTGCTTCTTTTGATGTTTTTGTTAATGCACCATTTATTCCATAATATATCATATAATAAACATGATATATCATATAACACATATCTTGTTTTATACATGACAATACATACAATTGTTAAATTAAAATGTAATTATATTGATTTGCATTTGTATTACAAAGCATATAAGGTTTTTGCAGTGTGTGGATAATATTTTCAAAAAACTGGTAGGAATTAGAACACCATTAGCATAATGGAAGTGAGAACTGAACAGTCAGTAGAATGCAACTGCAGTATCAGCTTTGCTTACATGACAAAGGAAAACTCATTGGAGATGCATCCACTTACCATCCTCAGGGTTTAGGTATGTAAGAACCTGATACATAAGAAATGTATTTTGTTATTTTAATGTGTTTCATTAAAAATTCGGACTGAAAATCAGGATGGAACTCTCTGTGTAGACAGTGTTTGCCATTAGTGTCGGGACAAGGAATATGCAGATAAGCATTGTCATGAAGCAATGATTTAAAAACATTAAACATACTCTGTGTTAAATTCTTGCCTCCTTGAAACTGAAGATTTATAGTTCTTTGTCAAATTCTAATGAAAATATTAATGATAACTCAGAATTTTAATCAGGTATGTCAGATTCAGGAATGCATTGAATCTATTTTATCCACACTAGTCTTTAATTACTGACTCTGTCTGCAATCATAACTCCATCACAGGACTAATGATTGTGGAATAATTCTCTCAAGACAAAAGGATAATAGGAAGCATTTGAAAGCTTCAGTTTATGGGTTATCAATAGAAAGGATGAAGATTAGTTTTTATTATTCAAAATATTAATAGAAACAGTTTCGAGTAAAGCTAATTTGTGTTTATTATTGCTGAAAGCTCAATGCATTTATTTATATAATAAATGTTTGCAATATAATAGTTTGTAATGATTTTAATAGGTTTATTCAAGGAAAACAACACATGTACAGTTATATCTTTCAATTTTATTTCTTATTAGTTTTGTGTATATGTGTGAAACTACTTGCCTATATATGTACCATGTGTATGTGCAGATGCCTGGGGAGGTCAGAAGAAGCCATTAGAACTACAGTTACAGAGTACACAGAGCTTAGATCAGGGATTTCCCATGACCAACTGAAGCAGAGTGAGGAGCTGGAACCAACCCAAGTGCCCCTCATCTGATGAATGGATTGAGAAAATGTGGTACATCTACAGAGTGAAGTTCTATGTAGCAGTAAAGAAAGATGACATCATGAACTTTGAAGGTAAATGGATGGAACTTGAAGATATCATGTTAAGTGAAGTAACACAGTCCCAGAAAAACAAAAGATGAGTAGTATCCTTCATCTGTGGATGCTATCACCAATTACCTACTTGTAAGGCAAACTGATCAAAGTAAATGTTATATTCCTTGTGATCTGAAAACAATTGTGCACTTATATTGTGAATCCCTTAACAGGTTCTAGAACTAAGCTACCATTTATTTTCAGAGTTGGGAATTTTTGGTATATGGATGGAAGATATGTATGTATAGTTTAGAGTAATATAAGATCAAAGGAATGTGGAAAAAACTAGTTTGTCATGACATTATGTCTAACCACACTATTTATTTTAAGAGAGTTTTTCTTAGTATTTTTTTATACAAGGCTGTTTGAGCTTTTGTTCAAGCCTTTTCTAAAATATTATAGAGTAGTTAAGAGTATCAAGCTGGTGTAACATAGCCTTTGTGGATGGTTAATGGCCATACCAAATTGGCCGAGGGTCTTAAGGAATAACTTTGTTCCTTGTCCTCAGAGGTCAACTAAGTCCCAAAGGACTATGCATGGGGACATCTCTTGAAATGTCCTGAAAATGTGGGTCACCATTCTTCCTGTGCAGGGAGGTTCTGGAGAATGGGACTTCAGCCAGTGTCCAGTCTATAAAGAGAAAAGTCTGCTAATGCTTCAAAAAGGGAAGCCTGGTCTGGTAAGACCTGATTTTGTCCTCAAATGGATGGAACTGGTGATTGGAAAGCCAAAAGGAGGGCTGGAGAGATGGCCTAGCAGTTAAAAGCACCGACTGCTCTTGCAGAGGACACAGGTTCAATTCCCAGCTCCCACATGGCGGCTGAGAACCGCCTGAAACTCCAATTCCAGGAGAACTCCAGTTCCAGGGGAATCCGACACCCTCTTCTGACCTCCGCGGCCTTGCACCACACGGATGCACAGACTTGCATCCAGACAATACATTCATACACATAGAGAAAATTAAATAAAAAAGGAAAAGCCAAAAGGAGCTAGCCTTCTCCCCCACCCTCCCCCCCCGAAAAAAAGCACCTGAGTGACCTTTGAGGACCAGACCCTCAAGTGATCTTGAGAAAACAAATCCTTGGTTGATCTGAGCTAACTGTGTGGACTTAAACATCCAAAAGGAAAGTATAACCAGAAATAAATAAATAGTAAGTCCTGAGAAATTGTACTTCATGTATAAAACTTGAGATCTTAGTATAAAGACAAAAAGTAAAATAAATAAATATAAATAAAAAAGAGCACAGTTGTTCCGGCTGTCTTACTGGCAAGTGTAGCTACCCTGTGGCTGCCACTGCTTTTGCCATACTTCAAAGATGAGAGACAGCTTTTCAACCTTCCAATATGGACTAAAGACTCATGTCTCTCCAAGAATCCTCCAAACCTTCAGTGCCAGATGGGGACTGCTGTGACATCCAACTTGTGGACTGAGCTACTACTGGGGTTTCTGTTTCTTCAGAATATAGACTGCCATTGTTGGACTACGCAGGCTCTATCATGGAGACCAGTACAGGAAGATCCAGACAGGACGCATTGCTTACTGGACCTCATTTGGTGACCATGGGAAGGAAAATCCACAGTGTGGAACACAAGGGCAGAAATGATAGTGGTTTGGGCTTGCCAAGGAGGAGAAATCAACATGACATCTTCAGCCTAATAAAAAAAAAAAAAATCATAAGCTGAAGATGTTAAAACCTATGATATATGCGGCATATATATGTGCATATTTTAAAGTGATGCATATTGGAAGGAATAACAACGACGACAACAACAACAACAACAACAACAGAAAAGACTGTGTCAAAGAACTGACTGAAACGGTGAACTTCTGCTCAAAACAGTAAACTTCTGATCAAATCAGTAAACTTCTGCCTCTAGAATTTTGAGAGAGACTGAGAAAAAGATGAAAAACATGTTTTGGCAGAATGCATGAGCTCCGTTGGGGTGGAAGGGCAGGGAGGGTGGCATGGGTTTTGATTTTTTTTTAATTTTTAAAATTTATTTTTGTATGTGTATGAATATACTGTCTTCATGTAGGTTTGTGCACCCGTCAAACGCGCGGTCAGAAGAGTGTCTCGGATTCCCCTGGAACTGGAGTTCTCCTGGAATTGGAGTTACAGACAGTTCTCAGCCGCCAAGTGGGTGATGGGGATCAACCCCCCCCCGGGTCCTCTGCAAGAGTAGTCGGTGCTCTTAACTGCTAGGCCATCTCTCCAGCCCCTTGATTTGTTTTGTAATGTACTTTTGTATGAAATACACAAAAAAAAAAAAAAAAAAAAAAAAAAACTTGCAAAAAAAAAAAAAAAAAAAAAAAAAAAGGCAACTTTGAGTGTTAACTGTGGATGCTGGAAACTGAACCTGGGTTTGCTGGAAGAGTAGCAATCAAGCAGCCATCTCTCCAATTAAATATGTCATAATGCTTAAGCATTGTAAATTATCAGCATAACAAGTGAGATATAAGAATCATGCATAACATTTCCATAGTTACAATATATAAATTTTATTTATTTTTGGTATTCTGCCATGTTTAGGAAAATGTTGCATAATTCCGAGTTGTGTTCAGGGCTTATATTGGCTTGAATCTTGTAGTCCTGGTTGAATAATGGGTTCTATAGGAAGAATATGATTTCTTCAAACAAACAAAAAATGATTGTGCATAGTTTTTAAAAAGAAGAATTGGCAATAAACTGTATGTCTGAGATTACACAATTTGATTGTTTACCTATGTATATCCTCAAGAAACCATCAATACAATGAAAGAAAAAAACACACCCAACACTGAATTATTCTTTCAGCTTTACTTGTATAGGTATGTAATGTATTGCATTCCAATGACCTAGCTCTTAATTTTTGAGTTAATAAGAAATTGTTTCAAACTATATCATGAACTTCCTTACGCAACAGATAGTGATCAACACAGAACCCACAACTGGCCAATGTGCAGAGAACAAGAGGCTGCAGAATGCCTATCCCTTAATGAGACACCTATTTCAAAATTCTTCCACCTAAGGCTCGAGGAGGATTGTGGAAGAGAGAATAGAAAAACTGTAAGAGTCACAGGTGATGGATGATTACAAGAAAACAGAACTTTATGCACAGCAATGTTAACAGTATTCATAAGTCTCATATAAGCTCAATCAAACTAATTCTAGCATAATCATGGAGAAGTGTGTAAGAAATCCTACTCCTCCCTGAGTAAACATTGACAACTTATGTCTTCTAGGAGAGAGACAGTCTCTTTCAATGATGTGACTCTTGATAGATTGTCCAGGTTAGGGTGGATGGTGATTCTCTATACTGGAGAATAGTTGATGGCAGAAATTAGACTCTGTAGGACTTATTGCATATATAATAGAGTACATTAAGTTTGGTGGGGAGCAGTAAGGGGAGGCTCATATAGGAGGAGATTTAGACATGATAAAATATATTGTCTGAATAATGTAAAATTTAAATATAATTTAAAAAATATCATCATTTCTAGTCATGGTGGAACATGACTTTAAACCCAACACCCAGGAAACAAAAGCCTGCAGATTTCTGTGAGGCCAGCCTGGTTTGGCCTAAATAGCTATTTCCAGGCCAGGTTAGACTATGTATCGAGATTCTTTCTCAAAAAATCACCTTCTCAAAAAAAGATATAATTTGTTGTCCTAAAATGAAGTTCATTTTATTCTCTGAATTTTGAATTGGTTTATCAATTTCTATCAAAACGCCATTAGATATTTTGCTATACAAAGATCAAATATACAGGTCATTTAGAAATCTTTTATTTTGAAAATTTTTATGCATGTGCACAATGAAATGCACCCATATCTACCACCTACATCCTCCTATGCCCATCTAACATGGCATCTCACAACTTCATAACTTTTAAATCCCATTAAGGTATTCACATTATAACGGTACAGTTGATTTCAGGTAAAGGAAATTTTTGCTCAGTTTGCCTTACTATTAAGTATTTGGTGCCAGCATCCACAGATGAGGGATATCATACATGAATTGTTTTTCTGGGACTTGTTGTACACAATGAGTTCTATGCAGCAGTAAAGAAAGATGACATCATGAGATTTGCAAGTAAATGGATGGGACTTGAAGCCATTATGCTAAGTGAAGTAACACAGCTCCCCCCCCCAAATAAATATTTTTGAGGTCCCATTATATGCTGCCACGTATGCATAGGTGAGGAAAGCATGAGAATGTACAGGACAATTGGAAAATTTATATGTTAACAATGTTAAATTTCCAGGCCAATGAATGTGATGTAACTTGCTCCCCATGGTTTCTTTTATCTCATTAACTTAAAACTTTTTATTGTATACAAATATTGCACATTCTCATATTTATTCTTATTTTTTGTACTTTTGATGGTACCATAAATAGTATTTTAAAACATAATACCTTTTCATTGGTGTATATTATAGATACATACCAATTAAATTATTTAAACTGATCTTGTATGCTATAATATTCTGAAAGACTTTAACTTTGTAACTATTAATAAATTTAATTCATTTTTCAACACAGCTGAGTTTATGAATAATTGTGAGTTTATTTATCTCTCTTAATCTGGGTACATTTCTTTTTTTTTTCTTTTTTAACACACTGAGCAGATTCCTCAAATCAATGTGGAATTGGCATGTTGAGATCAGACAATCTTGCTATATTTTTTTCTTTTGAGCTTTCCACAAACTATTCAGTGTTTTACCATTAATTTTTACTTTTTTAAACTTAGGTTCTTTTGTAGAAGAACAAAATTAAACCCCTACCACTCACCCTGTACAAAAATCAACTCCAAGGGGATCAAAGACCTCATCATGAAACCTGAAACCATGAAGGTGATAGAAAAAAAAGTTGGCAACAACCTACAAGACTTAGGTGTAGGAAAAAGACATTCTAAATCAGACAACTGCTGCACAGAAAATAAGGTCAATAATTGACAAATGGGACCTTATCAAATTCAAAGCTTCTTTATGGCTAAAGAAACAATCAAGGAAGTGAAGAGAAAACCCACAGGGTGGGAGGAAATCTTCACCAGTGATACATCAGACAGACCATTAACATAGAGAATATATAAACTACTCAAAAAACAAAGAAGAAAACAAATGACTCACTCAAAAGATGGAGTAAATAGATAAACAGAGACTTCGCCAATGAGGAAGTAAATATGGCTGGGAAATATCTTAAAAAGTGTTCAACATCGTTAATAATTAAGGAAATGCAAATTAAAACCACTCTAAGATATCATCTCACTCCCAAAAGATGGGCTAAGAACAAGAAAATAAAAGGGACCAAATGCTGGAGAGGTTGTGGGGGAAAGGGAAACTCTCATCCACTGTTGGTGGGAATGTAAACTGGTACAGCCACTGTGGAAAACAGTGTGGAGAGCCCTTAAAAGACTCAGAATGAGCCTACCACCTGACCTGGCCATACCACTTCTGTGTATATACACACAAAACTCATCTTACTGCAACAATACATGCACATCTATGTTTATTGCAGCTCTTTTCACAATAGTGAAGAGTTGGAACCAACCCATATGCCCCTCAGCTGATGAGTGGATAACAAAAATGTGGTACATCTACACAATGGAGTTTCTCTTTTAATACTTTTATTGATGATTTCTGTATTTAATACATTATCTTTGAGTCCAATTTAGACACAATACCCTCTCCCTGCACCCCATCCCACCCCAGTTCATGCCTTCTGCCATACATGTCTTGCATCTTTCTCTCAGTCTTTCCAAAGTTTTTCACTGTAGAGGCTTGTTGTTTTGGGCAGAATTTAACTGCATCAGTCAGTTCTTTGACCCTGTTGTTGTTCCCTCCCATTTCTATTGTTACAAAATATGCCTATATAACAATCACGTATGTATGTATCAAAATTATGACCTCTGAGAATAAACTATGTTAATTCCAAAATATGGATAAGCAATCACATTTTCTCCTTTAATTTTATATTACTCTAAGATATGAATACACATCTTCCACCCATATACAGTAATTACAGAGTCTGAAAATAAGTGGTAGGTCAATTCTAGAGCAGTTAAGAGATTAAGATTTATAACAGTACATTTGTTTTCAGATGAAATAAATATAACAATAATGTTGTTCAGCTTGCCTTTCAACGGGGATTTGGTGTGAACATCCACAAATGAAGGCAGACATTTTTGGAATTCACATTATTCCCCTTTAGTTTTACATTTCTCTACAATTACAATGTTTGAAGATAAGTGGTAGGTTAATTCCAGACCCCATTAAGGTATTCACATTATAATGGTACAGTTGCTTTCAGGTAAAAGAAAATACAGCTCAGTTTGCCTTACTATTAAGTATTTGGTGCCAGCATCCACAGATGAGGAATACCATTCATTGTTTGTTTTTCTGGGACTTGTACACAATGGAGTTCTATGCAGCTGTAAAGAAAGATGACATCACAAGATTTGCAGGTAAATGAATGGAACTTGAAGCCATTATGCTAAGTGAAGTAACATAGTCACCCTGCCCCCCAAAATGGGGAAAGGTTCCCTCATTTTTGGATCCTAGTACCAAATCTCCCAATTGAAAGAAAAGCTAAGCAATGTTATTGTTACACTTCTTTCTATCTGAAAGCAACTGTGATGTTATAATATGAATATCATAATGAGCCCTAGAATTAACTTTTCACCTACTTTCAGGCATGGTAACTAATGCACATGATGGAAGGTATATATTCATATTTTAGAGTAATATAAAGTCAAAAGAAAAAAATCTGAACCCCTGAATGAAATAAAAAAGAAAGGATGTGTGGATGAAACTGATCAATAAATATTAACTTGGTTACATACAGCATGATGCTTTGGTGTACGATTTTACAATAGGATCAATATAGGTGTGATATTGCATGTATTTCAAAAGCCCCAAAGAAAGAACTGTGTAATTTTGTTCGGAACTATGGCATTTTTAGCTACAAAGAAATTACACGTTTAAAGAGCTAGACATGTTCAACAGTTTTAAGTTTTAAACAATGTATATGTGCATGAAATATCATGTGACCCTATAAATATGTACAAATTTATATTTGTATATGTGAGCCAAAATAAATTTAAAAAATAAGTAAGTAAATAAATTATAAAATCCCAGTTTAAAAATTATTAAAATTAACAACTATTGGGACAATTAAAAAAAGAATAAAAACAGGTTCTGTATAACTGCCTTATTGGGTCAAGAAATTTGTATCTTGTTTCTAGTTTGACTGGAGTTTTTAGGGTGAATGAATACTGCATTGAGAAAATATTGTCTAAATGCTACTGGGGACGAAGTGTCTGGCAGAAGCTTTTCAATTAGAGTTCCTGGAAGAGTTAGGAGAATGGAGAAAAATATTTTGTCAGCTAACAGATAAAGAAATTGATTCTACTTGATTTATTTGATCTTGATTTGTCAACAGGTAACCTTCCTGCTATCTAGTTTCTTATTAAGAGTAAATAATGATTTTTTTCAATGACTGAAAAAAAACAGTATTTTTCATAAATTAGCAGTGGAGAAATCTTATGGCAATATTTTGGCCTTACAGCATATAGGTATTTTTCTGAATGATATTTTTTCTCATGCACTCTTAACCATCACTGAATAACTTTAGAAGTTCATTTTAACTTTAACTTTTGTTTATGTGTATGAATGTACTGTCTCCATGTAGGTTTGTGCACCCGTGTCATGCAATGCTGTGGAGGACAGAGGAGGGTGTCAGACTTTCCCTGGAACTTTACAAAGTTTGATAATTACTTTATCCAGAATTTAAGAGGCATTAGAGAAATTATAAGTCATATGGCTATAAAATATTTGAAAGCAAAGTACCTTGAATAATATTAAGTAATATTAAGCTCTATAAAACAATTTTATGTCAAAAAAGAAAAGAAGTAAAATCCTCATTACTACAGAAATTGATGAAGGTATCTTTTTTTTTTTTTTGGTGTATTTGAGACTGGGTCTCCCTGTAACCCCAGCTGGCCTGGAATTTGCTCTGTAAACCATCCTTGAACTCACAGCTCCACCTGCCTCTGCCTCCCCTCCTGAGTGCTGGGATCAAAGGCTTGGGCCACCACGCCCGGCCTTGAAGGTAGCTCTTAAAATATAAATTTTATTCTGAGAATTTCAATGTAAAGATGTACGTTAAAAGAATTAAACATAGTAAATATATCCACGTGTTTGTAGCACTGTAGTATTTTCTGTGAAACATATTGGATTTTGCAAAGGAGAAACATGTAATGTAGTGATGTACCACAAGTACCTGGAGAAGATTCTAATACAGAGTTTAACAACTACTTTCTCTTCAGGAGAAGGAAACAAACTGATATACAGACAATTTTCTTTGTGTATCAATTATTTTAACAAAAATTTTAAAATGCAAAAGTAACATTTTCTTCCCTTTTTTCTATGGAAAAAAGATGCCTTAGACTTATTTGAATAATCTTGTGAAATCAATAGAATGACAAAGGTACTCAAATTCTTAAGCTTATAGCTGAAAATAATTTGACTGTCCTTGTTTATGTGAAAAGATAATTTCAAAGGTCAAATATAGGCTATGGGAGAGAAACATAGGGAGGACCGTGGCCTGCAAGATTCATCACAGGAAACGGTTGGTGATGTATGAGAAGCAGAACACAAAAATCGTCAGCATCAGGTTGGATAATGCTGGGACTGCTACTTTTCTTTACCAGTTTTCAATGAATAGAGTTGTAAATGCATCCCCCACAATAGGAAGTAACATGGAGGGCCTAATGTGGGATATTGGTGGCCAAGAATTTTTCCTGTTCCTGAAACACGATATTAACCCACAATTTTTAATTTTTGTTGTGCACAGCATGGTCAGAGAAATTATTTCTGTGAAAGATGAAAAATGAATGGTTTAACTATATTTATAATAAAATAATTTAAGCATTTTCAACCGTCTGAAACTCCAATTCCAGGAGAACTCCAGTTCCAGGGGAATCCAACGCCCTCTTCTGACCTCCGCCTCCGCGGCATTGCACGACACTGGTGCACAGACCTGCATGCAGACAGTACATTCATACACATACAGAAATAAATAAAATAAAAATAAAAAAAGAGAAGAAAATTTAAGACATCCTAAATTATCTGTGAACTTCAGAGTCTTCTCCTGATTACATAGTAATATCCTGGTCTCATTTTCATTTTTCAGGCTAGGTACAGACAAGATTACATATTTCCTACATTAAAGTTTTTCTTTGTGTTTATCTAAATAGTAATGCTCAATATTAGGCATCTGAAGGAACTAGTAATTTTAAGCCTACCATTACAAAATAAGTCTGCTATAACAGACTTTAAAAGACATCAAAATAAGCCAGGTGTGGTGATACAGGCCTGTGATTTCATCACTGAGGAAGTAAATACAGGAGGACTGGTGTGAGTTCAGGGTTAATCTGGATTACATAGTATCAACCAGACAGGAATACATAAAAATGTGTCCACCAGGAAAGAAAGAAAGAAAGAAAGAAAGAAAGAAAGAAAGAAAGAAAGAAAGAAAGAAAGAAAGAAAGAAAGAAAGAAAGAAAGAAAGAAAAAAAGAAAGAAAGAAAGAAAGAAAGAAAGAAAGAAAGAAAGAAAGAAAGAAAGAAAGAAAGGAAAAATAAGTCAGTAAACAACCATCACCTGTTTTCTGTGTAGAAGCAGACAAGCTAACAGAAAACAAAGACTCCAAATGCCACATATAATAAAACTCCTATCCCATGATTCTTCCAACACGAGTACAGTAGTTTAGTTTAAGACCAAGAAAATGGAGTGAGGAGAATAAAGCAGAATTTGGCACCTGATAATTGTTTGAAATGGAGAAGAAATGTAACAGGATGCATGCAGTTGGGTTAATTATGCAATATTTCTTATTTTTAATTATTTAGCCCTTGGGCATTGTACTAAAAATGAAGTATAAGTCTTTATGGTATGGTCTACTAAATACACTGGTCTTTGGTAGGAATTTCTCATAATGGGTCCTCAAGAAGTGCCTGAAACTGAGACATGTTGACTTTTAAAATTATGTAATAAATAATACATGCCTTCTATCATACTGCTGCTTATGTTTATTTTACCCAGACACAAGCCTAAGGGTTCTAAGTCACAATTTCTGTTTTAGAGTAGCTTCTTAACCATTATAATTAGTGTTGGTGGCACTCTTATGGTTGACACAGGGTTTAACTTTAGCTCCAGCTGGCTTGAAACTTACTTTGTAAACCTTGATCTTACAGAGAATCCTCTGGTCTCTGCCTCTTATGTGCTGAGATTAAAATTGTATGGGGGGGGCTGTGGAAGGGTGCCAGTAAGGAATATACACAGGATTAAAGTTGGCTGAGATGTTCTGTATGAAATACAGAAAAGCTCAAATAAAAGGTAAAAAAAAATATGCCCCACCCAAAAAAAAAAAAAATCCCCACTAATTTTGAGCTTAAGCAAAACTAATAAAGAAAAACCTACAGGTTATTTTGATGATTTGAGTGCATTGGTAATATTTATTATACCATGTCAGGAAATAAACAAACATCTTCATATTTTCTAGCCAAGAGCACAGAGATCCTAGTCCATCATTCTGAGTCCTCAAAACACTAACAATTTTGGTATAAGTAATCCTGTATACCCCAACTTGCCTATAATTGTATTTCATTTAGTACCTAGGAAAGTGTTGGGGGTAATAGTGGAAAAGAGGAATTAAGTTAGTTGATTAACTTGGTTTATCTTCTATCCTTCAAGATAATGAAGATTATTAAACTAAGAATGAATAAAGAGTTTTCTTATTATTGTACACTACAATTGTTCCTAGCAGAACTTTCACAGTTCTTAGAGACTAGCAATATAAAGGATTCTACATCATTGATAATTAGCACACTGGATTTCTCTTCATTAATTTTCTTGATCAGGTACACAAATGACCACCAACTCCATTATCACAGAATTGGTAAATTTCTTTCAATTCACATCAAAGGCAAGATATGCAATATCTAATTATTGTGTACAATTAAATGCTCAAATGGCCATCTGTCAACATAAGGTCTAAGTAGCAGAATTTCAGCACTGCTGAGACTTCCTGAGCTTCTTTGGTATAAGTTTTATATTGCTATTTTTCTAAGTACAAAATGTCTCATAGCATCCCAAATTGAACCTGGACTATGTCTTTTCATATCAAAGGACTGTATCTATTTTCTTGATAGAAATAAAAAAAAAGATTAATGACCCACTTCTCTTTGGCAATAGCAGCAGCTTACATTATAGTAGAGAAATTCATCAGGCTACAAATGACAGACAGTCTTTGGTCCAGAAATATATGAGATCTTTGAAGGTGTTATGGATCAAGTGTTTAAAGTATATTTGTTGATCCTGTGGCAAAATCTATTGTTTTAAGAACTATTTTATAGTTTAATTGTTAAACAATAAATATTAGGCAAATGTGATATTCTTGGTTTTTCCAATATCTATAGAAAATTAATTTTTTTACATAACTTGACTGAATCTCTAGCATGTAGAATATTGTGTACTTTTAGAAGTTGTGTCCATTTTTCCAGCCTTTTAGAATTCTATTTAAGAAATTATTCCTTTGAAACCTGAAATCATCCTTAGAAGTCTTGAATTAATCCAGATTCTAAAAATGAGATGCCCCCCAGAGAGTTAATTGTTCTGATAGATTCTGATCTTACCTCTAAATCAAGAAAGAAGGAAAAAGAAGAAATTATGAATGATCAGTTTAAGAGAAAATTATTTGGGCTCAAATTTAATGAATCTATTTTCAATGTAAAGAAAAGAAAATTAATTTCATTGTTTCCTGGCACTTAAGCTAAAAATCTGATATTAATATGGTCTGAAAATTAAGAAATTAAGATTGAGAGTTTCATATTTATCTAAAATAATTTTCATGTTAGTGTTATGCCTGGTTCATTAATAAGTCCTTTACAGGGAGACCCTGTCCCAAAAAGACGAAAAAAAAAAAAAGGTCCTGTCTATTTCTGTGTGTATGCTATCCTTACCACTATCTCATCACAGCAGCATTCTCAGTCATGAGAGCTGCACCATTTATTATGAAAAAATTTGTTTTAGTTGTCCTGATGTGCTATCAGATTTCATAGATTCTTGCAATAGTTCTATGCTCAAGTTGGACCTTTAATGTAGCAATATTTTTGAGTTTTTCATCAAGGAGCTAATACTTTTTAGGACATGAGTCGATTAGAGCTGCTCAATGCAGAGCTACTGGACAGAAGCTTCAGAATTGTAATGGTTATATTGGATAATATCTAGTTTATCCTTCATAAAGCCTTACCATCCAAACATATCTACTAATTTTACATTTTGAGAAAGATAGCCAGTTTCAAAAGATTAAAGTTGACATTAAAACCCTACATGATTCTGGCCCCAAATCCTAGGCTTTTGACTACTATTTTGTCTTGCTGTCCCTCTACTGTTCAAAAACCAATATGACAATATCTGTTCCAGGTTGAAACATTGCTGGAAAGAGTGATTCTAGGACTTTTTTTAAATTTTCATTTTTTTATTGATGCTTTGTGTATTTCATGCATCATTTTCCAATTCAGTTCAGGCATATTTCCCTTTCCCTTCTTCCCATCCCAACCCACCCCATCCCAGATTATGCAGTCTGCCATAAGTGTACTTCATCTTTCACTCAGTTTTTTTTTTCATTTTTTAACAGTAAGTGATAATTTATGAGTAAAAGTATCCTTCATGTAAAACCAGTTTGTAAGTTGTGCCCAAACCCACACAACCCATGGGTCCCACCATCCAGCAGGGGGGTGGGGGGCTTGTATGTTCAATCAAGTTGATCAAATGAGTGTCCAGACTATATTGCTGTAGTTTCACCATTCACCCCAGTCGCAGCCCTTACATTCTACCACACCCCTCCTCCGCAAATTGTTCCCTAGGCTTAGAAAAGGGGCACAGGTGGATGAGAAGCAAAACAGTCTACTTTCTCTGGAGGTGTTGTCTTGGACTCAGGTCAATTCTGGCTGTCTCCTTTCACGGGCTGACAGTTTGTCCAGGAATAACCTTTCGATCCTACTAATGAAGCACAAGCAATTAGATATATAGGTATTTAAATAGTACAAATTGTTATTGTAGGTTACTTTGGTATAGACACAGATGTTTGGATGGTATGTTAATCCATGAATTACATTTTTTTCTGTTAAATATGGCAGGGTCTTACTGTGGCTTATAACATCTCCTAACCATTAGAGGATGTAAGCTTGTGGTATCAGCTGTGGCTTATTCCTCTGATTCTAGGACTTTTAATGTTTATTTCATGATTTTGTACTGGGTGGAATTCAGATGTTCGTTAAAGGTAAGACTCTGCCCAGAAATGCTAATAGACTATTATTGCCTTTTAACTTCTAAGGCCACATATTTCCCTGTCAAATATTTATTTCTAGATCATACAGAACATAGAAATGCTGTTTTGGTACTTTGTATGATATCTCCACTGAACAAAGACCTGAAAAAGAAAAAAATGAAAAAGTCAGTTACTGGTTCATTTCATTACTTCATGTTCTTTAAAATAATTTTACCAAAATTATTGTAAAACAGTAAGTACTAATCTTGGATGATAATTAGGAGACAAGAATTGGGAAATATAAATGTGCTACATGTTTCATTCCAAACTTATAATGTTTAGAAACTATTCCTATATTTTTATTTTTTTATTTTTTTATAATTTATATTTTTATGTGTATGAATGTACTGTCTACATGTAGGTTTGTGCACCCGTGTCATGCAATGCCGCGGAGGTCAGAAGAGAGTGTCGGATTCCCCTGGAACTGGAGTTCTCCTGGAATTGGAGTTACAGACGGTTCTCAGCCGCCATGTGGGTGCTGGGGATTGAACCCGGGTCCTCTGCAAGAGCAGTGAGTGCTGTTAACTGCTAGGCCACCTCTCCAGCCCTTATTCCTATATTTTTAAATTATCGAGTTTGTTAAAAGCTAATAGCAATCTGGAGCTGGAGATACAGCTCAGTAAAAAATAAAAAAAAAAAATCTTTGTTGTGCTAGCCTGAGAACATGAGTTCACTCACCAACACACACATCAAAAGGCAGGCAAGCCCGGGCATGGGGGTTCACGCCTTTAATCCTAGCAGTCAGGAGGCAGAGGCAGGCGATCTCTGTGAGCTCAAGGCCAGTCTGGTCTACATAGCGAACTCCAGGCGAGCTGGGACTAAAAGGAGACCCTGTCTCAAAAATACCAAAATAAAAGGCAGGCATGACATAATCCCAGTACTAGGAAATAAAGAACCACCTCCCTGTAGCTTTCTGCATAGCCAGCCTAACTAAACTGAGAAGTCTCAGATCTTGCCAAGAGACATGGTCTCAAAACATAAGCTGAACAGCTCCTGAGAACACCATAGGTTGACCTCTGGCTTTATGTCCATAGGTATATAATTGCATTAACATTTACAGACAAATATGTAACCCCTACACACAAACATACACATATAAAGCAACTAAATATGAAAATATGACTAGCATATTAAATGCAGAATATCTAAAGGAATAAATATGTTACATTTTGGTAAATAAATATACCTTCATTTTATTCAAAATATAAAAGCATTATAATTTTGTCATTATTATTTTAATTGTGGTAAAATTAAATGATAGAAGAGATCAAAAAATATTGACAGTAGAGCAGAACATCAAAAAATTCACACTTTATCCTGAAAGTAAAAATTATAAAACTTATCATTACTTCTAATTTAAGGTCTTTAGAAGTACATACACTCTATGAGATGGTTAAATTTAGGTAATTAAATTCATCACTGAAGAGAGGTGTCAATTTTAAAGAACACGGTAAACTCATTTTCATATAAAATATAAGAAATGGATGTAAAACAAGGACTAATTATCCAATTCATTGAAATAAAGACTATGAATATTTAGATCACATAAAGAAAACCTTCATATAGATGGAAAGTAGTAGAGAGGTGATAGATTCACAGATACATAGATGGCATAGAAATATATGATATGTACTAAGCATTTGGCATTTTAATGTGTTAAGAAATGCTTTATTATTATTGATTTCAAATTGAGATATTATAGACAAGCTTGATAGTCCAAGGATTATCTGTTGTTCAAAGGTTAATTATATTCTCTTCAGCTGTGAATTGAACATTTCATTTAAATTGCTGTCATGGTTACATTTAATTGTCAACTTGACACAATCTAGAATCACCTGGGAAAAGAGTACCAATGAGGGATTGACTAGAACAGTTTAGCCTGTGGGTGTGTCTGAGATGTTGTCTTGATTGTGTTAATTGAGGTGGGATGTCCCAGCTTACATTGTTGCCACCGTCCAATAAGGAGGTCCTGGACTCTCTAAGTGTAGAGGGAGCTGAGCACTAACAGGAATGAATATACTCATTCCCTTTCTGCCCTTGGCTGTGAAATTGATCAGAATATCTGTGTCAAGTTATTGCTTCACTTCTTCACAAATTTAGATTCTAACCTGGAATGGGGATCTAAAATAAACCCTTTCTTCTCTACCTTGCTTTTTGGCAGAGCACTTTATAGTAGGAACAGAAATGAAACCAGGACAGAAACTGTTATCAAATAAAGGCAGTCCTTGCTGCGCCAAACCTCATTATGTGGTTCTTATGCCACTTGAACTATTTTAAGATGGGAAAGTGGAAACATTTGGTACTTTGGACTAGAATAGCTATTGAACGCAGGAAGCAGAACATAAGGGGCCATTCTAGTTGGAGACTGGAGGAATGCTGAGAAAAGCACAGGCACTGTAGTTCTGGCTCATAATGGGGACAAGGACTCTATGAGGAACTAGGTTGGAGACATTTATGTTCAATTTTGGCAAGGAATCTGGCACCCTGTTTCCTGAGATCTTGAGTGAAGCTTAAAGATAATGGATTAATTTGTACCTGAGATGACGTTTGGAGACAGGAGATCTAAGTCTTGTGCTGAAGAACTAGCTATAACTGAGAAATCAGAACCGTTGTAGGGATGCCTCCTGTCTTGTACTGGCAGATTAGGAACTTGTTTCCTCAGTTTTGGCACACAGAAACTGACACAGCTGTAGTAAAAGGGCTCCAGGCTACATTTCAAGCTGACCACATAACTTGGCCAAGCTGTGAGCATCATCCACTTGGTACTAGCTTGAAGGTATGGAAAATATGTGATTAAAGAGGTCGTGAAGAGTAGCTGAAAGCAGCCTCATGTAGTAAGGTTAGAGAACCCAACAAGAGGCTTGAGAGGCTGTTGGGTATGGGTTGTGAAAGTGAAGCCTGGATTGTAGTAGAGATCCCAAGTTATTTGGTAGGCCCAAACTGTGGGTTATCCATGAAGGAGAGCTTCACGTGTGGAGTGAAGCCATCCTAAGCCTCTAAAAGTAACTACAGGAACTCCAGCTGGAGAGCTTGCTCAGCAGTTAAAACCACTGAAGGGTCTTGCAGAGGATCTGGGTTCAATTACCAACACCCACTCCAGTTTCCTCTTCTTACCTCTGTAGGCATTGAACAGCAAGGGCGTTCTTACACTCATACACACAAATTAAAAAGAATTAATAAAATATGTATTTTTTTGGTTTTTTTGAGACAGGGTCTCCCTGTAGCCCCAGCTGTCCTGAACTCACTCTGTAGACCAGGTTGGCCTTGAACCCACAAAGATCCACTTGCCTCTGCCTCCCAAGTGCTAGGATTAAAGGTGTGCCCCACCACGCCCGGCTAAAATATGTATTTTTAGCAGAAGCTGTGTTAACTAAAGGTGGCAGAGCTAGAGGGTCAGGGAGAGTGAGGTAGGAGTGATGGTATCCAAGTTCTTTGGAACCCAGATTACATTACAAGCACCAAATGATGGGCAATGGAGTTGTAAGTTTGGTGTTTTTTCCTGCTGAATTTTGAGTTCAATTGTTAATTTGGTATTCATTTGAATAAGAATGTTTTGTTCCATTATGTATGGAAGTACATAAGTTGTATTATATTTTATAGGAATTAAAATTTAAGAGACTGGGCTTTTTTAATGTATAATTCATTGAGCTTTGCACATTTCATAAAATAGAATTTAATCAAGTTAACACCATCCTCCCCATCTGTCCCCCAATAGTCCCAATCACCATCAGATTTTCTGCATTCTGTAATATGGTATGTTCTTTCTAGTCAATTGTTCGCACTCAAGAGTTCCTTGGTGCAAGTTCATCTGTTGGAGTCTAGTCACCCAATCTAGAGTCATTCACTTAAAGAAGATTTGCTCTCCATAATCCCACAATAAATAATTGACAAGATTTCCTTAGTTAAGGTTAGAGCCTGCTTCCTATTTCCCCAATTCTACATTTTTGTCTGAGTGAATTAGCATGGGTCTTGTGCATGATAGTACCATTGCTATATGTTCATGTGAGACATTTCAAAGAGTCTATAAGATTGTTTCCTGTTAGGCAAGGAAAAGCTGGTCTTCTTAAAGCAAGAGACTGGATAAACTGATTAGAGCTCAGTGGATAAGCTTGCACCAACGAATGGCCAGGGACACTAATTTGGCACAAAGGACTTAGCACAATGAAAGAATGTATGAATTACTGTGAGGGTCTGTAGGAGGGTGCAAATTGAGAAAGGGATATAAAGGTGACTAAGATTAATTGAGGTTTTAGGAACAAATCACACAAAAATTCAATAAAGCTTATTTTTAGAAAAAGATTTCTCCATAGGAACAAAAGCTAAGGACTCCTACCGCAGCTCCACACAACAGAAACCATGTAGGAAATGTTCACAGGGCTAGAATATCTAAAGAACATGAAGGGAAGGCAAAATGTCCATAGAGCAAATCTGTCTGCTGCAGACACATGTTGGTTTTGTGTGAAACAGTATATATAAGTCTCCAATTCTTCTTTGTGAAGATAGTTCTTAGCTTTCTCATATGCTTTGTTTCCTTGATACTCACACTTCAGAAGGAATTCTCAGACTGTTGAGACAAACCCCTCCATGGTTTGGCTGCTTGACCTACAGAAAGTCAAAGAATTTCTTTGAGAAATAAGAGCCAGAAAGGAGGATAAAGGGAACAGATCCTTTTATAGGAATTCTGTCTATGCTATTGAATGTGATATTTACCCCTTATCAAAAATGAACTCTGCCTTGACTGTTTTTCAGTGGCAAGATTGCTCAGTGCAGGAAGAGGAGGGTCTTATTCTTAGCTATCCATCCTGTTGTTGTGAGCAGATAAGACTACTGATTCAGCTTCATCTTCTGCTGATATACGTCTAAAGCCAGAATTATTTTTAAACGCACCTAGTATGGTTCCTTGTATGTCCTTCCCTCCTCCCTTCCCAGATGAATATCCTCATTTTCCCATTTCCCTCTTGGTAACATCTGTTTTCTACCTCACCCCACCCCCACCAGGCTCCTTCTTTTCTTGTACCTCCATGGTTTCTTTCCATTTTCCTGGCTCTTGTTGTTACATCATGATATACAGTCATATATAAGGATTTGATGCTATGATCCACAAGTGAGGGAGATCATAGATTGCTTGTTTTTATGAGTCTGTATTAGTTCACTTAATATGACTGTTCCTAGTTCTATCCATTTACCTGTAAATTTCCTGTTTCCTTACTGCTGAGTAAAGCCATATTATAATTGCACCACATTTTCCTTAAATGAGGGACATTAAGTTTGTTTACATTTCTTAGCTGTTAGAAGCACAAGTATCTCTACAGTGGGCTGAATCATTTGGGAATATGCCAGGGAGTGGTGTAAATGGATTATATTGCATATTCATTTTTTTTATTATTTTAAGAATTCTCTACACTGTTTTCATAGTGGATGTATGAGTTATCCTGGTGAGATTTGGTGTTTTGTGCTCTTGATTTTAGCCCATCTGACAGGGGGATGATAAAACATTAAAGTACTTTTGATGTGCATTTCTCTAATTACTAAGGATGTTGAGCGATACTGAATGTCTTTCTTAGCCATTTTCTTTTCTTCTTTTGAGAACTCTCTGTTCAGAACCTTAACCCATGTTCACTGGGTGATTTACTTTCTTGTTTCATTATTTATTGAGTCCTTTGTATATTCTGGATATCAATCCCCTGTCAGATGTAGAGCAGGTGGACAGTTTCTCCCACTCAGTGGGTTTCCTCTTCCCTCCCTTGGTTGTTTCTTTTTCTGTACAGAAGCCTTGCAGCTTAATAAGGTCCCAGTTGTTGATTGCTGACCATGCCTGAGCAAATTACTTCCAATTTAAATAGTCCTATCAGATGGCTATATCTTGTTGTTTAATACCTAAGTCCACTACTAGCTGTTTTATGAATTCAGGTTTCATATTGAGGACTTTGATCCATTTGGAGTTGACTTTTGTACAGGTGACAGTTAAGGGTCTACTTTCATTCTTCTACATGTGGAGATTCAGTTTTACCAGAACCATTTTTTGAAAGTGTTGTCTTTCTTTTATTGTGTGTTCTTGGGACTTTTGCCAAATATCAGGTGACTGAAATTGCATAGACTCGTGTTTGGGCCTTATGTTATTTTCCACTGATCTATGTGTCTGCTTTCATGCCAGTACCATGCTCTTTTTATGACTCTGAAATTTAGTTTGAGATCTGCTATGGTGATCCTTGCAGCATTACATATTGTTTTCAACTAGGGTCTTTTGTGATTCCATATGAATTTTAGGATATATGTTTTCTAGCTCTGTTTGGAATGTCATCGAGAATTTGATTGGTATTGTACTGAGTCTATAGATTGTTTTCAGTAGGATGATCATTTCACAATATTAATCCTTCCATGTATGAAAATGAGAGGTCCTATATCGTGGTGTCTTCCTCTATCTCTTTCTTTAAAGATTTAACTTTTCAAAGTTGGGGAGGCAGCTCAGTGGTTGAGAACACTGCCTGATCTTGAAGACCAGGATTTGATTCACAGCACCCACATTGTGGCTAGCAACTGTTCAGAACACCAGTTTCAGGGGAATCCAATGCCCTCTTCTGAACTCTATGGGCATTGCACTTAAACATGCACTCATGTATACTCAAGCACATAATTGAAAAATAATAAAATGTTCACTGCAGAGATTTTTAAAGTCTTTGTTTAGGTCTCTTCCTAGATATTTTATTAGTTTTTTTGAGGCTATAGTAAATGGGAGGATTTTCATGAATGTTTTCTCAGATTGTTTCTTACTGGTGTATAGAAAAGCTAATGCTTTTTGTAAATTGATTTTGTAACCTTATACTTTGTGAGAAGTATTATTATTTGTTGTAATTTTCTGGTAGAATTTTTTGGGATCTTTTATGCATAATATATCATTTGCAAGTATTTATAATTTGATTTTTCTGATTAATACACTTTAATTTCTGTTTCTTGTGTTATTTTTCCATTAAGAGTTTCAAATACTGTCTTGAAAATGAGGGACTATAGTGGGCAGCATGATTTTAATCAGAATGGTTCCCATTTCTATCCAATTAGTATGATTTTGGTTATTTGTTTGTTCTATATAGCTTTTAATCTTTTGAGGTTGTGCCCTCCAGTCAAATTTCCTCTAGAGTTTTAACATGAATGCATGTTGGAGTTTATCAAAGGACTTTTCTGCATTTATTGAGATGATTATATGATTGTTGTCTTTAAGTCTATTTATATGATTTATTACATTTATTAACTTACATATATTGAACCATCCCTGAATCTCTGGAATAAAGCCAACTTGATCATAGTGGATTATCTTTTTGACATGTACATCCATTTGGTTTGGGACTATTTTGTTGTGAATCTTTGCATTAAGGATATAGGTCTACAGTTTTCTTTATTTGTTGTGTCTTTATTTGGTTTCATTACTAGATACTGGTTTCATAGAAGTAGTTTCAGAGTTCTCACTCTATTTCTACTTTTTTGAATAATTTAAGAAGAATTGGTTGGAGATTTTTGAATGCTTGGTAGAATTCTGCTGGGAATTCATTTTGACGTAGGAATTTTAGTTGGGAGGTTTCATATTGCTGTTTCAAGAACCTTAGCACAGTTAAGCAAAAGAAACAAACAAATTCAAATGAACAAAATCAGGTATTGTCCTAGTTCATCTTCCATTACTGTGACAAAACACTCTGACCGACACCAACTTGGGGAGGAAAGGGTTTATTCAGCTTACATCTCCTGGGTCACAGTTCATCACTCAGGGAGCCCAAGGCAAGAACTCAGGGCAGGAAGCTGGAGGGAGGATCTGAAGCACAGGCCATGGAGGAATGCTGTTCACTGGCTTGCTCCCCTGGCTCATGCCCAACCCGCCTTCTTATATGGTACACAAAAACCTGCCCAGGGTGGCACTACTCATTGTGGGTTGGGCCCTCCCACACTGCTCCACCATCAAGACAATACTCCACAGATGTGGCCACAGGCCAATCCAATGGAGCCAATTCCCCAATTGCTCCCTCAACCCAGGTGTGTCAAGTTGACACTAAAGCTATCCAGCACAGGTATTAAATGGAGAAAAGTCACAACATACAACAACAACAACAACAAAAATCATCTGAGGGAGTACTTTAAAACCTATAGTGTTGCCAGGCGTGATGGCACATGCCTTTAATCCCACCATTTGGGAGGTAGAGGCAGACGGATCTCTGTGAGTTTAAGGCTAGCCTAGTCCACAGAGTGAGTTCCAGGCCAGCTGGGGCTACAGGGTGACCTTGTCTCAAAAATATAAAAAAAAAAAACCTATCGTGTATTAGATTTGAAAATCTAAAAGAAATGGATGAATTCATGGACACCACCAAAGTTAACAACACCTTAAACAGATACATAACAAATAAGGAAACTAAGAATGTACTCTTAAAGACTTAGGCTATATTTTACATTAGGAGATAAGCATGAGGCTGTTAGCACAAAGGGTGGGAGGTTATAGCTTAATTTGATGTATTTGTGTGTCAAGTTGATGAGGAATTGTGTATAACCTTAAAATTTTAGATGAATTAAATATTTTTCCCTCTGTTGCCATTTGTCAAGATACTTTATCACAGAAATAGAAAGGAAACTAGGGAAGTTGAGGGGCAGTGAGGGAAGATATAGATAAGGGAGGAGATCGAAGGAGGAACAGAATTATATGAAAATCACAGCAATTCAACTAAAAAAATAAAACAATACAAATAATATAAAAGCAAAAATAGTTTTAATCTAACAAAAAAGCACATCAGGTTGAGTGAGCTACCAAATTTAATTAAAAACTGGGAAGTTTTATAAGTCAAATTACTTCAAAGATTTTAATAATATATTCAAATCATTTTATTTTATGTGTATGAGAGTATTATCCACATGTGTTTAAATACACCCATGTCGTTCAATGCCTGTGCAGGTCAGAGGAAGTTGTCAGATCCCCTGAAACTGATATTATAGAAGGTTGTTAGCTGCCATATGTGTGCTGGGAAATGTGTGCCAGGTCCTCTTCAAGAACAGACAGTATTCTTAATCACTGAACCATCTCTCCAGGCCTACATCAAAAGATTTTTTTAAATTTAATCACCTGTAGAATAATTGATTTTAAATGGCCCAGTTTGAAAGTTTGTAAGAATTTTTTAAGAAAATTAGGCGCTATCTAGAGATGGTGATACAATCAAGTGGAGCATTTACCATGCAATGTCACATTATAATTCTTACTGAATTAAAACAGCCTCTCTTGGGGCTGGAGAGATGGCCTAGCGGTTAAGAGTGGCGACTGCTCTTGCAGAAGACCACGGGTTTGATCCCCAGCACCCACATGGTGGCTGAGAACCATCTTTGACTTCAGTTCCAGGGGAATCCAACACCCTCTTTTGATCTCTGTAGCATTTGCACATCATGGGTGCACAAACCTACATGCAGACAGTACATTCATACACATACGAAAAAAATTAATAAAATTAAAAAAAAATAAAACAACCTGTCTCTTAGCACCCATTTTAGGCCCAGGGTCAGATCAGAATTATTAAGAACTTTACCTTCCAGTTTTCTCTCAGAAGCACAATTTTCAACAGATTTTCACTCATTCTGCTTTGTTTGAAATACTGTTTCTAGCAAAAAGCAGGAATGTAAATGGACCCTTATTGAAAGAGAAGTCCTTTATGACTCCTACTAACCTAAAATACCACAAAAAAAATCACAAACTGAGACTATCAGTTAAATCCAATCTATTGTTTGCAACACAAATGGGATAATCTTCATACCTTCATTGCTTCCAACTAATATCTGTGCTGTTCCCAGTACTTTCTTGAACAATGCTCTCTCTCTCTCTCTCTCTCTCTCTCTCTCTCTCTCTCTCTCTCTCTCTCCAGAGCACACACTTCAATCAGCTCTAGAGCACACACTTCTACCAGCTCCAGAGCACACACTTCAATCAGCTCTAGAGCACACACTTCTACCAGCTCCAGAGCACACACTTCAACCAGCTCTAGAGCACACACTTCACCCAGCTCTAGAGCACACACTTCACCCAGCTCTAGAGCACACACTTCAACCAGCTCCAGAGCACACACTTCACCCAGCTCCAGAGCACACACTTCACCCAGCTCCAGAGCACACGCTTCACCCAGCTCCAGAGCACACACTTCACCCAGCTCCAGAGCACACGCTTCACCCAGCTCTAGAGCACACACTTCACCCAGCTCCAGAGCACACACTTCACCCAGCTCCAGAGCGCACACTTCACCCAGCTCCAGAGCACACACTTCACCCAGCTCCAGAGCACACACTTCACCCAGCTCCAGAGCACACACTTCAATCAGCTCTAGAGCACACACTTCACCCAGCTCCAGAGCACACACTTCAACCAGCTCTAGAGCACACACTTCACCCAGCTCCAGAGCACACGCTTCACCCAGCTCCAGAGCACACGCTTCACCCAGCTCCAGAGCACACGCTTCAACCAGCTCTAGAGCACACGCTTCAACCAGCTCTAGAGCACACGCTTCACCCAGCTCTAGAGCACACGCTTCACCCAGCTCTAGAGCACACGCTTCACCCAGCTCTAGAGCACACGCTTCATCCAGCTCTAGAGCACACGCTTCACCCAGCTCTAGAGCACACACTTCACCCAGCTCTAGAGCACACACTTCACCCAGCTCTAGAGCACACACTTCACCCAGCTCTAGAGCACACACTTCACCCAGCTCTAGAGCACATGCTTCACCCAGCTCCAGAGCACACACGTCACCCAGCTCTAGAGCACACGCTTCACCCAGCTATAGAGCAAATGCTTCACCCAGCTATAGAGCAAATGCTTCAACCAGCTCTAGAGCACATGCTTCACCCAGCTATAGAGCACATGCTTCACCCAGCTATAGAGCACACGCTTTACCCAGCTCTAACGCACACACTTCACCCAGCTCTAAAGCACATGCTTCACCCAACTCTAGAGCACACGCTTCAACCAGTATAGAGCACACACTTCACCCAGCTCTAGAACACACACTTCACCCAGCTCCAGAGCACACACTTCAATCAGCTCTAGAGCACACACTTCTACCAGCTCCAGAGCACACACTTCAATCAGCTCTAGAGCACACACTTCACTCAGCTCTAGAGCACACACTTCACCCAGCTCTAGAGCACACATTTCACCCAGCTCTAGAGCACATGCTTCACCCAGCTATAGAGCAAATGCTTCACCCAGCTATAGAGCACACGCTTCACCCAGCGCTAGAGCACACACTTCACCCAGCTCTAGAGCACACTCTTCACCCAGCTCTAGAGCACACGCTTCATCCAGCTCTAGAGCACACGCGTCACCCAACTCTACACTGGCAACACTTCACCCAGCTCTAAGACACACACTTCAACCCAGCTCCAGAGCACACACTTCAACCAGCTCCAGAGCACACACTTCAACCAGCTCTAGGCACACATCCGTAGACACACACTTCAACCAGCTCCAGAGCACACACTTCAACCAGCTCCAGAGCACACACTTCAACCAGCTCCAGAGCACACGCTTCACCCAGCTGTAGAGCACACACGTTCACCCAGCTCTAGAGCACACCGCTTTACCCAGCTCAAGCACACACTTCACCCAGCTCAAAGCACACACTTCACCCAGCTCAATACGCACACACTTCACCCAGCTCAGAGCACACGCTTCAACCAGCTATGAGCACACACTTCACCCAGCTCCAGAGCACACCTTCACCCAGCCCAGAGCACACACTTCACCAGCTCCTAGAGCACACGCTTCACCCAGCTCAGAGCACACACTTCACCCAGCTCCAGAGCACACACTTCACCCAGCTCCAGACACACACTTCACCCAGCTCAGAGCACACACTTCATCCAGCTCCTAGAGCACACACTTCACCAGCCTAGACAACATTCTACCAGCAGGCACACACTTCAATCAGCTCAGAGCACACACTTCAACCAGCTCTAAAACACACACTTCACCCAGCTCTAAAACACACACTTCAACCAGCTCCAGAGCACACACTTCAACCAGCTCTAGAGCACACACTTCAACCAGCTCCAGAGCACACACTTCAACCAGCTCCAGAGCACACGCTTCACCCAGCTCTAGAGCACACACTTCACCCAGCTCTAGAGCACACGCTTCACCCAGCTCTAGAGCACACGCTTCACCCAGCTCTAGAGCACAACTTCACCCAGCTCTAGATCACACACTTCACCCAGCTCTAGACACACACTTCACCCAGCTCTAGAGCAACCTTCACCCAGCTCTAGACACACACTTCACCCAGCTGTAGAGCACACACTTCACACCAGCTTAGAGCACACACTTCACCCAGCTCTAGAGCACACATCTTCACTCCAGCCTAGAGCACATGCTTCACCAGCTCCTAGAGCACACGCTTCACCCAGCTCTAGAGCAAACAGCTTCACCCAGCTCTAGAGCACACACTTCACCACTAGCAAATGCTCTCAGCTCAGGCACACGCTTCACCCAGCTATAGAGCAATGCTTCACCCAAGCTCTAGAGCACAATCTTCACCAACTCTAGAGCACACACTTCACCCAGCTCTAGAGCACACACTTCACCCAAGTCCTAGAGCACACACTTCACCCAGCTGCTAATGCACACACTTCACCCAGCTCTAGACACACACTTCACCCAGCTGACAATCACCCCAGCTTCACCCAGCTCAAGCACCACACACTTCACCCAGCTAGCAACAATTTCAGCTTAGCGCACCACTTTCACCCAGCTCTAGAGCACACACTTACCCAGCTCCAGAGCGCACACTTCACCCAGCTCCAGTGCACACACTTCAACCAGCTCGAGAGCACACACTTCAACCAGCTCCAGAGCACACGCTTCACCCAGCTCCAGAGCACATGCTTCACCCAGCTATAGAGCAAATGCTTCACCCAGCTATAGAGCACACGCTTCACCCAGTTCTAGAGCAAATGCTTCACCCAGCTCCAGAGCACACGCTTCACCCAGCTCTAGAGCACACGCTTCATCCAGCACTAGGGCACACACTTCATCCAGCTCTAGAGCACATGCTTCACACAGCTCTAGAGCACACACTTCATGCAGCTCTAGAACACACACTTCACCCAGCTCTAGAGCACACACTTCATCCAGTTCTAGAGCACACACTTCACCCAGCTCTAGAGCACACACTTCACCCAGCTCTAGAGCACACGCTTCACCCAGCTCTAGAGCACACGCTTCACCCAGCTCTAGAGCACACGCTTCACCCAGCTCTAGAGCACATGCTTCACCCAGCTCTAGAGCACACGCTTCACCCAGCTCTAGAGCACACGCTTCATCCAGCTCTAAAGCACACGCTTCATCCAGTTCTAGAGCACACACTTCACCCAGCTGTAGAGCACATGCTTCACCCAGCTATAGAGCAAATGCTTCACCCAGCTATAGAGCAAATGCTTCACCCAGCTATAGAGCAAATGCTTCACCCAGCTATAGAGCAAATGCTTCACCCAGCTATAGAGCAAATGCTTCACCCAGCTATAGAGCAAATGCTTCACCCAGCTATAGAGCAAATGCTTCACCCAGCTATAGAGCACACGCTTTACCCAGCTCTAATGCACACACTTCACCCAGCTCTAAAGCACATGCTTCACCCAACTCTAGAGCACACGCTTCAACCAGTCTAGAGCACACGCTTCACCCAGCTCTAGAGCACACACTTCACCCAGCTCAAACGCACACACTTCACCCAGCTCTAAAGCACACACTTCACCCAGCTCTAGAGCACACACTTCACCCAGCTCTAGAGCACACACTTCACCCAGCTCTAGAGCACACACTTCACCCAGCTCTAGAGCACACACTTCACCCAGCTCTAGAGCACACGCTTCACCCAGCTCCAGAGCACACACTTCAACCAGCTCTAGAGCACACACTTCACCCAGCTCTAGAGCACACACTTCACCCAGCTCCAGAGCACACACTTCAACCAGCTCTAGAGCACACACTTCACCCAGCTCTAAAACACACACTTCACCCAGCTCTAGAGCACACACTTCACCCAGCTCTAGAGCACACACTTCACCCAGCTCTAGAGCACACGCTTCACCCAGCTCTAGAGCACACGCTTCACCCAGTTCTAGAGCAAATGCTTCATCCAGCTCTAGAGCACACGCTTCACCCAGCTCTAGAGCACACGCTTCACCCAGCTCTAGAGCACACGCTTCACGCAACTCTAGAGCACACACTTCACCCAGCTCTAGAGCACACACTTCACCCAGCTCTAGAGCACACACTTCAACCAGCTCCAGAGCACACACTTCAACCAGCTCTAGAGCACACACTTCAACCAGCTCCAGAGCACACACTTCAACCAGCTGTAGAGCACACACTTCACCCAGCTCTAGATCACACACTTCACCCAGCTCCAGAGCACACACTTCACCCAGCTCCAGAGCACACACTTCAACCAGCTCTAGAGCACACACTTCACCCAGCTCCAGTGCACACACTTCAACCAGCTCGAGAGCACACACTTCACCCAGCTCCACAGCACACGCTTCACCCAGCTCCAGAGCACACGCTTCACCCAGCTCCAGAGCACACGCTTCACCCAGCTCTAGAGCACACGCTTCACCCAGCTCTAGAGCACACACTTCACCCAGCTCTAGAGCACATGCTTCACCCAGCTCCAGAGCACATGCTTCACCCAGCTATAGAGCAAATGCTTCACCCAGCTATAGAGCAAATGCTTCACCCAGCTATAGAGCAAATGCTTCACCCAGCTATAGAGCAAATGCTTCACCCAGCTATAGAGCACACGCTTCACCCAGTTCTAGAGCAAATGCTTCACCCAGCTCTAGAGCACACGCTTCACCCAGCTCCAGAGCACACGCTTCACCCAGCTCTAGAGCACACACTTCACCCAGCTCTAGATCACACACTTCACCCAGCTCTAGATCACACACTTCACCCAGCTCTAGATCACACACTTCACCCAGCTCTAGATCACACACTTCACCCAGCTCTAGATCACACACTTCACCCAGCTCTAGATCACACACTTCACCCAGCTCTAGAGCACACACTTCACCCAGCTCTAGAGCACACACTTCACCCAGCTCTAGAGCACACACTTCACCCAGCTCTAGAGCACACACTTCATCCAGCTCTAAAGCACACACTTCACCCAGCTCTAGAGCACACACTTCATCCAGCTCTAGACCACACACTTCATCCAGCTCTAGACCACACACTTCATCCAGCTCTAGAGCACACACTTCACCCAGCTCTAGCGCACACACTTCACCCAGCTCTAGAGCACACACTTCACCCAGCTCCAGAGCACACACTTCACCCAGCTCCAGAGCACACACTTCAACCAGCTCCAGAGCACACACTTCAACCAGCTCTAGAGCACACACTTCCCCCAGCTCTAGAGCACACACTTCACCCAGCTCTAGAGCACACACTTCACCCAGCTCTAGAGCACACACTTCACTCAGCTCTAGAGCACACACTTCAACCAGCTCTATAGCACACACTTCACCCAGCTCTAGAGCACACGCTTCACCCAGCTCTAGAGCAAATGCTTCACCCAGCTATAGAGCACACGCTTCACCCAGTTCTAGAGCAAATGCTTCATCCAGCTCTAGAGCACACGCTTCACCCCGCTCTAGAGCACACGCTTCATCCAGCACTAGGGCACACACTTCATCCAGCTCTAAAGCACACGCTTCATCCAGTTCTAGAGCACACGCTTCACCCCGCTCTAGAGCACACGCTTCAACCAGTCTAGAGCACACACTTCACCCAGCGCTAGAGCACACACTTCACCCAGCTCTAGATCACACACTTCACCCAGCTCTAGAGCACACACTTCACCCAGCTCTAGAGCACACACTTCACCCAGCTCTAGATCACACACTTCACCCAGCTCCAGAACACACACTTCACCCAGCTCCAGAGCACACACTTCACCCAGCTCCAGAGCACACGCTTCACCCAGCTCCAGAGCACACACGTCACCCAGCTCCAGAGCACACACGTCTACCAGCTCCAGAGCACACACTTCACCCAGCTCCAGAGCACACACTTCAATCAGCTCTAGAGCACACACTTCTACCAGCTCCAGAGCACACACTTCAATCAGCTCTAGAGCACACACTTCATGCAGCTCTAGAACACACACTTCAACCAGCTCTAAAACACACACTTCAACCAGCTCCAGAGCACACACTTCAACCAGGCAAAAGAGCTCTAGAGCACACATTTCACCCAGCTCTAGAGCACACTCTTCACCCAGCTCTAGAGCATACACTTCACCCAGCTGTAGAGCACATGCTTCACCCAGCTCTAGAGCACACATTTCACCCAGCTCTAGAGCACACACTTCACCCAGCTCTAGAACACACACTTCACCCAGCTCTAGAGCACACACTTCATCCAGCTCTAGAGCACACGCTTCATCCAGCTCTAGAGCACACACTTCATCCAGCTCTAGAGCACACACTTCACCCAGCTCTAGAGCACACACTTCACCCAGCTCTAGAGCACACACTTCACCCAGCTCTAGAGCACACACTTCACCCAGCTCTAGATCACACACTTCACCCAGCTCTGGAGAACATACCTCACTCAGCTCCAGTGTACATAGTGCCCTGAACTGAGCACACACTCTAGAACACACACCTGAAGTCTCAACAGTAATAGAAATCCAGAGATCACAATTGACGTATTGAATCCATCAACATATCTGTGCCTTCTATGTGTCAGCACTCTTCAAAATGCAGGGGGTCCAGTGATTTTAAAAAGGGCCAATTCTTTCTTTCAAAGGACTGCACTCTAAAGACCTGACTTCTGTAATGTGTCATATGCTGTGCTAAAAATGTCACAGTTCTCATCAAGGAGGTTCTTGAGCTTTTTTACTTAAACCCATAGGAAATGTTCACTGTGGTGGCTAGCAGAAGGTACTCAAAAGTCTGATACATGCCATACTTTAGATCTCTTAAGTTTTTTAATATCTTTAGATAAGTAATTCTTAAAATATGATTTTTAGCCGGGCATGGTGTTGTACATCTTTAATCCCAGCATGGGAGGCAAAGGCATGAGATCTCGGTGAGGTTCAAGGCCCAGCTGGGTCTATGGAGTGAGTTCCAGGCCATCTGGGGGTACAGGGAGACTCTGACTCAAAAAAGATTGGAAAAAAATAATACGATTTTGTTGCCGACTGCTTTAACAATTACCCACTAAAATACAGATTTCTGAGTTACAATTCAAATATCATATTAAAACTTCTAGAGGTGAGATGGAAGAACCTATCTTTTAAGTAGATTTTCATGTGATCCTGATCCTCATTAGGTAGGAAAAGCCCGAGTCTAGGCACAGAGAATAAGATTTTTTTCTCCTATCTTGCCTGAAGCACTTCTCAGATTTTCCTCATTATTTAACAGCCCCTGCAGCAGGCAGCTTCCTCAGCTGTCACTAGAGGCTCCTGATACCCCCACTTTCCAAACTGGGCTGTGCACCAAAGTGGCCCGGAGAGCTGGGGAAGCAGGTCTCAGACACCAGTACCTTCTAAATCTCTCAGGAGAATTCCAGTGTGTACCAAAGTCAGCACTGCTGAGATTTTAATATGTAGCCTCAGGGGAGCTTGTGAATGCAAGTTATCATCCAAAGGGGCAGAAGGCTTCTGTATCCCTAAGAAACTTCCCTGACAATGCGGCTGCTGCTCCACAGACCACACTGCAAACAGTAGGAATCTAAAAGATTATTCAGTGGAGGTCCTATGCTCTGAGTAATATATTTTTCTATGGAAAAAAAACCTCCATGAGAATCTGAGAATGAACATCTAAAATTGAACTACAGCCTCCTTTTATATGATTTTGAGGTGTTTTTCCTATTGTGAAATGCTTTAAAACTATCCATTTTCATTTACGAGGTAACACTTCAAGAAACATGCAAAGTGGTTGATTTTGTTTTGTTTTTTAAAATACATGTGAGGGGCTGGAGAGATGGCTCAGATGGTTAAGAGCTCTGACTTGCGCTTGAAGAGGACCCTGGTTGGATTCCCAGCAACCATTGTGGATAGAACAGCCTTTAATCTTAGGACTTGGGAGCGAGAGGCAGGAGGATCGTTAGAGGTCAAGGCCAACCTGTCTACAGAGTGAGTTTTCCAGGCAGCTGGGACTACAGGAGACCGCGTGTCTCAAAAAAAAAAAAAGGTAAAATTATTCAGTGACCTGGTCTTACCTCAATGATTAACTTATGTGGTTATAAAAACTAAAAGACTACGTTTTAAACTTAATCCCTTATAACTACAATTTATCAACTGATTTTAAATCCAAGGAGAAGCATAAAATAGATGTTTCATTCTAAAGCTGACAAGCATAACCACCACTTACCTTTCGAGTACTGTAAAAAGCTTTATAGAAGATGGAACAAAAATCATTTTCTGCTCAGTCAAGATCCCATTCATGAGTTTCTCTACCACCTCCTCAGGCTCCAGGGTGGGGATCAAACTGAAACAGAGGCAATATTAAGAAATGAGACATCTCATTGAAGCTCAAGTTTGGTGCTAAACAAGTAGAATTACCATGGAGCCTGTAACATAACTGATCCGTCAGGTGACCCATCATGGGCTCTCTGAAATGGTACTGGCTTCCACTAGTAATACCGCTTAGGGAGTGTTTACCATGCACCACACATCACACTGGGCCTTCCACATAGGTCATCCCACTGAAGTTTCACAACTCAATTAAAGGGAAGACTATAATCCCGACTTTTTTTTTAAAAATATTTTAATTTAATTTAGTTTTTTATTTTCGTATGTGTATGAATGTACTGTCTGCATGTAGGTTGTGCACCCATGATGTGCAAATGCTACAGAGGATCAAAAGAGGGTGTTGGATTCCCCTGGAACTGAGTCGAAGATACAGAGGTTCTCAGCCACCATGTGGGTGCTGGGGATCAAACCCGGGTCCTCTGCAAGAGCAGTCGCCACTCTAACCGCTAGGCCATCTCTTCAGGCCCTATAACCCCTAATTTAATGAGAATTAGAGAACTAATTAGGACTAAAATATAATTTAGCTAAATTAAAACAGACAAGTTCAGTTTAAAACTTTCACTCACCTGGGGAAGAAAATCAAACATCACATACAAGTATTTAATATCTACTAAGTCCCCTTTATTAGGCAATATCCAAAACATCACAGAAATTAAAATATGACAGGTATGTACCCAGGTCTAGGTCCTAGCTCTCCACACAAAACTTTTATTATCTAATAGATATTGATTTACCTCCCAGCCTTGTTCTCTAGCTCCATGTCACACCTTCCCCATATAATCATCTAGGTATATGCACTACAGACCAGCAAGTGGTCCCTAACAGTGGCTTTAAAAAGATCTAGGTGGAGGATGCCATAATTCACTCGGGCAGGTACATCTCGGGGAGGTCTGTCTCAGGGGCGGCTGGAAGAGGGTCTCCACTCTGAGCCCACTTTTGGGGGGAACGCCTAGTCCCGCGAGAGGACCATGCTTTGCCTTTGCAGAGTGACGAGAGGGTTGTATTTAGGTCTGCTCTGGTCCTGCGGCAGGTGGCTTTGTGTGGCGGGCTCCTGAGGCGCAGTCAGGACACCATAATTCACTCGGGCAGGTACATCTGGGGGTAGTCTGTCTCACGGGTGGCTGGAAGAAGGTCTTGACTCTAAGCCCTATTTCGGGGGTCCCCCGTCTCGGAGGTACCATGCTTTGGCCTTTGCAGAGTTGAACAGAGGTTAGTGTTGAGGTCGTTGCTCTGTTCCCGCACGGGCGCTGTGTGTGGGCGGACTCCGGAGGCACAGGCGGACGCCATAAATGCACTCAGGCAGGTACGGGCATGGGCTAGGTCAGGCATATGCCCCCCCACCATGCCACTGCCGGAGATCAGTGAGAATCCAAGTGGACGTCCTTTTGGAGAACCTTCAGAACGAAAGAGAAGAAACTGACTTAGGCTTCCAATATCCAATATATAAGACAAACTGAAAACCGGAAACCTAGACAGTCAATACTCCATAAAAAAGGAGGAGAAAAGGAAAAAAAAAAACATGTGGAAAGGCAAGCAAAACCATCCGCTAACATAGGGAAAAGTCATTTGTGATTTGAACCACAAAAGGGACCCACATGTCAGGACCCGACAAAGGGACAACATGGGAAGGTGCAGGATAACTCTGCTCCAAGGTCTCCCATCCCTGTTGGGGATAGCTACAATGGGATTCCATTGGAGGAGACCCAGGAACAGAGCTTAGAGGAAAATTACAGACCTATGCAGAGAAAGTAAAGAAAATAAAGAGTCAGAGACTAAAGAGAGAGAATGAGAAAAACAAAATGACCTAGAGTGGATACAATGAACGAACGTTGAAAGTACTAAAGGAAGATGACAAACCTCCAAGAAAGATAAGAGGGGAAGAAAAAAAATAAAGAATTCAGAGAATAAAGAAGAGAATGAAAATCTCAAAAGGACCTAGAGGGAGATAATGATAAACTCTGGAAGGAACTAGACAGAAAGAATGATGAACTAGAGGGAGAGAACAACAAACTCCAGGAAGAACGAGAGGGAGAAAAAAAAACAACTGCGAAAGGAAGTAGAAACACTGAAAAAGGAAGCCAACAATGAAGTAAGGAGCACAAAGGAAAATTGAGAAGCAACCAAGAAGAGATTGAGAGCTCAAAAAGGAAATGGAAGGTACTAAAAACACAGAATGAATGAAAAGAGGAATTAGAACATCTCATTCATCAGAAGAAAGGAAGGAAAAAGCAAGAAGTAGAATGGAGGTAACAGAACAAAGAATATCATATATGGAAGATAACACAGAGCATTTAAAAAGCTCAAATAAAAATTATGAAAAATTAAAATACACGAAAATGGAACAACCAGGAAAAATACGGGACATTATGAAAACATCAAACCTCCGCATCATAAGGAATAGAGGAAGGAGAAGAATCTCGAAAGAAGAATAGTATTGATACAGATCTTCAACAGAATAATTAATGAAAATTTCCCCAAACTAAAAAAGACAAACATTCAAATACAGAATCAAAAAAAAAAACATTTTAAAGAATTCCAGACAGAATCAGAAAGATATGATATGATACACCAATTGGACCTCACATATATCTATCAAATATTTCACCCAAACACCATAGAATACACGTTCTACTAAGCACCTCACAGAACATACTCAAAAATAGACCACATACTAGGAAACAGAAAAAAAACTCAAAAAATATTAAAAGATTGAAATAATCTCATGCATATTACTCAGACCACAGTGCAATAAAACTCAAATATCAAACACCAGGAGAACCCTATCAACACGAGGATAAACCCTACAAACCTACAAGAACACATGGAAAATAAACAAAACTCTACGGAATATGAATGGGTCCAATGAAGAAAAATAAAGAAGTGAAATAAAAAAAATATCAATTTTTAAAAAATAATAGTTTAAAAAAAAAAAACAACACAGCAAAATCTATGGAAGAGCGAGGGGGGGGCGTGTAAAGAGGAGCAGGGTGCCCTAAGAGGGGAGTTTATAGCCCTGGGGTGCCTACAGTAGAAAACAGAAAGAGCACAAGTATGAAGTGATCTAACACTGATACAGCATAAAAATAGACTTGAGAGAGCACAACAAATGAACCCTAAACTGAGGGCAAAGAACAAGAGAAATAACAAAAAATTAGAGCAGAGATCAATGAAATAGGAAACAAAGAGAACTATACAAAAAATCAATGAATCCAAAATTTGGTTCTTGCGAGAGAATAAACAAGATAGACAGACCTCTAGCCCATTTTAACCAAAAGAAAAGAGGGAACAACTCCAAATCAATAGAATCTGTGTGAAAGGGGAAATATCACAACAGACAATGAAAAGGATCCAGGACAATCAGACGGGGAGAGTAAACTGTCCAAAACTTATACAGCTACTACGTTTGAAAACCTAGAAGAAAATGAATGAAATATCTGCAATCCATGGAATCACCAAAGCTCAACAAGAAGAGATCAACAGCCGAAATAGACCAATAATACAGGAAGAGATTGAAGATGTAATAAGTAGCATCCCAACCAAAAAATGCCCAGCCACAGATGGTTTCACAGGCAAGATTTACAGAAATAATTTTCAAGAAAGACTTACAACAGGGTTACTGCTCAAAAAAAAATTGTTTAAGAAGTACCCACTGGGAGGGAAGTTCTCCCAATCTTTACTACTGAATGCAGCATCCTCGCATTCCAAGAACAAGGGAAGATACAAACAAAGAGAACTATAGACCCATCTCCCTAATGAAACACAGATGCCAAAATTCTAAACAGGATCCTAGCAAATCGCAATCCAGACCACATCAAGAAGATGCATCCATCAGGACCAAGGTTTGGATATACATACAGCAGAGATGGGCAGGGAGGGGGTTCAAGCAAAGTATGAAAAAATCAATAAAAACATCATCAACATGAATAAAATGACTGAAGGACAAAGACCACACAACCATCTCAGGTTGGAGCTGAGAAAGCCTTTGAGCAAATATAATCCAGACATCCCTTCATGTTTAATCCCTAGAGGAATTGGGACTGGTAGGGGTCATTCCTCATGGAATCCAAAAGCCATAATACAGGAAACCCACAGCCAATTATCATACTAATTGGGGAAACGACAGAAGCATTCCCCTTAAAGGTAGGAAGTCAGCAAGGCTGCCCCTGGCACCACTCCTCATTCAATATAGTGCTAGAACCTCTAGGGCGAAGGAAGGCAAGAAAAGGAAAATTAAAGGAGTGCAATTGGAAAGAGGAAGTCAAGATATCCCTTTTTTGCTGATGATAAGATTGTCTACCTAGGGATGCTAAGAACTCACCAGAAAACTCCTAGAAAATGATGAAAGAGAGCTTCGGTAAAGTGGCGGGATAAAAAATTAATCTAGAAAAATCTAGAAAAATCAGTAAAAGCCTTTCTTAAACGACCAACAACCAGCAACGGAAGAAGGACTAAAAGAGAGACCTTCCCACTCACAAAAAAAAAACTTTGTTAAAAAAAAAAAAACCTAGGAACAAACCTAACCAAAGATAACAAGGATCTCTACAACAAAAAAAAAATTTTAAACCCCTGAACAAGGAATTGAGGAAGACATAAGAAAATGGAGCCAAACATCCATGCTCCAATAGATTGGGAAAAATTAATTATAGTAAAACTGTGGCATCCTACCACAACCTAGTGTACAAGATTCAATGCAATCCAAGTAAAAATCCCCAATAGTTGTTCTTCACAGTCTTGGAAAAAAAATCCTCAAAATTGTTCATTGGAAAACAAAAGACCCCAATAAGCCAAAGCAACCCTACGAAAAGAGCAATACAGGGGGATGCACTATACCAGACATCAAATTATACGACTGGGCTGATGTCATAAAAACAGCCTGGTACTGGCACAAAAACAGACCAGTTGACCGATGAAATAAAACTGAAGATCCAGGGAACCTGACGTCATACAATTTCAGCCACCGTCATACTTGACAAGGGGGCCGAAGAAAAGACACAATGGAGGAAAGGCGGACTCTTCAGGTAAGTGGTGGTTGCAAACTGGATCACCACTTGCGAAGAATGAAATTAAAGCCCCTAACCTCTCACCCTGTAAAAAAAATCAAATCAAGTGGATCAAAGATCTCAACGTAAAAACCAATCTGGAGTGAGAGAAGAGAAACTTGCAGCATAGACAAAAAATACAAGATTTAGGCATAAGGAAAAGACTTCCTAAAATAAGACAGCAGCTGTGCAAAAAAAAAATAAGGAGCTAGATACTGAAAAAAAAAAAAAAAAAAAAAACTCAAAAGTTTCTGTACATCAAAAGCAAAAATAAAGGAAGTGGAAAAATGGGAGGAGACCCATACGAGGGGTTGGGAGGGAAAACGGGCTTCGACTGCATATAATAATCGAGGACAAAGCATTAATTTCCAGAGTATACAACTACTCAAAAACAAAAAGAAAGAAAACAAAAATGGGAAAAGCTCATAAAAAGATGAGGGGGCAAAGATTGAAATAATGAGACTTGCCAGCGAGAGAATGAAGTAATAAGAGTGGCTGAGAAAGATCTTTAAAAGATTTCAACATCACTAGTAATGAAGGAAAGAAAATGAGCAAATTATAAGAAAAAAGAAGGAACGGCACTTTAAGATATCATCTTACGTCAATAAGACTGGCTATGATCAGAAATACGAATGATAACAAGTGATGGAGAGGTTGTGACAAAAGGGGAACACTCATCACAGCGTGGAGTGGTGGGAAATGTAACTTGTATCATCCACTATGGGAAGCAGTGTGGATAACTCTTAGAAGACTCAAATGAGCCTGCCATTTTACCCGGGGAAATCAAAATACCGATCGGTCCTAGGGTAATATAGCCACAAAGAACCCATCTTACTGCAGAGATACATGCACAGCTATGTTTATTGTCACTCTCTTCACAATAGCAAAAAGTGTTGTAGACCAGCCCAGGTGCCCCTGCACTGACCGATTGGGATTGATAAAATGTGGTATATGTGTACAATGGAGTTCTATGCTGTGGAAAGAGGTACAACAAATGAATTTGCAGGTAAATGGGATGGAGCTAGAAAACATTATGTTAAGTTAAGTAACACAGTCCAGAAAACAAACACCTAATGGTATCCCTCATAGAGGGATGCTTGTGCAAATAGCCCAGATATAAATATTTCTCGATGGGAGAGTGTTCTAAAGATAAAGAACAACAACAGGAAAGACCGAACATCCAGAAAACTGTGACTAGAAAAGGTTGAGTGAGAGATAAATGGTATAAGGACGTGGAGGGAGGAGTGGCAAAAGGTAGAGGGGGAACACGAGTGTAATTCGATTAATGCTTTTAAATTGACAGTGGAGTTCACAGATATCCATGTTATGCCAGGACACTTCCTACAGGTTACATGGTAGTATGTAGACTCAGTAAAAGTAATATATTCTATATTAAACACACTGGTTTAAGCGGATTCTGATAACAACAGTAATGACGAAATCTGATAATGGAGATATAAATGTGCTGTTGTCCACAGGTTTGTTGTACAGAAAAGGGGGGCGGTATAACAAATAGAACTTTGTGGGGATATGGGCACATACAAAGGAATTGTTCTCGTGTAATTTTTCTGTTGTACTGGTATACACTCGTAGCAGTGCTGCTTTGCACCTAGAAAAATGATTGTACAAAAATTAAAGTTTGCTTCCCAATTTAATCACAGACAGTCACCCAAAACAGAATGGGTGAATTTGATGAATCTGTGCCTTGATTCCAGCCTATAGGTATGTGCAGTACAACTGCTTTTTGAGACTTATGGGTCCAAAAAACAAAAACCTAAAAAAAAAAAAATGGGGGGGTCAGAAGAAATGAAATCTTTTTGTCAAACTGCAATGCAAATCTTAAAACTAACTATGGGAAAGATTTGTATGTTCCAAAAAGTCAAAANGAGCTGGGTGAAGTGTGTGCTCTAGAGCTGGGTGAAGTGTGTGCTCTAGAGCTGGGTGAAGTGTGTGCTCTAGAGCTGGGTGAAGTGTGTGCTCTAGAGCTGGGTGAAGTGTGTGCTTTAGAGCTGGGTGAAGTGTCCAGTGTAGAGTTGGGTGAAGCTGTACTTGTGTTGTTTGTTCACAGTATGAAAGTGATACGTTTTCCAACTCCTTTGAAGCCCAGTTTCATCATCTGTAAGATAAAGGCAAGAGTAAGATGAGAAGTAAATGAACCATTGCCTAAGAAGTACTCAACACTCTGTGAGCACTCTGAATGCAATATACCACTGTTTGCCTATTGCTACAGCTGCTGGTAGCATTGTTGGCTGCTCAGTTTCCAAACCCTGTTTTAGTGCTGTCTAGTAGATCTCTGTATGTCATTACACTGACTTATATATATTCTGTTTATTTTCCCTCATACCCTTTAGAATGTGACAAGCTCCTAAATATTCATAATTCTAAGTTGGGGTGGGGGAGAATCAGATCAATTATGTGTCTGTCACTGTTTGTGGCCTTTTATATTAATACAAAGTTTTTCCCAGGAACTCTTATGGTATACATTTTTCCATTTACATATGAGAAATTCAAAGGGCAATTAATTTGTTCAGCATTATGCTCAAAACCAAGTGCACTGCCAGCATTCTCATTTAGAAGTTCTACTTCTCTGGTCTTTTAGTGGAACATATAAATGATATTCTGAATGATAAAGCATAAAATTAGCTCCACATTTCACTTTCTTTCCAATTTCATGCTTTTCTCTTAACCCTTCAGTATCTCAACTACTTAATTTTATATGCCTTCTCTCTTAGTTCTTTTGAAAAAGATAAGAGCATATTTATGCTCTTATCTTTTTCAAAAGAACTAAGAGAGAAGGCATATTTATTTAATAAGAAGTATATATATACATATATATATTTATGTTCATATATATCTATATGAACATATATGTATATGTTCATATATATCTACAAATATATATATACAAATATATATATATATGAACATATTTAGGATACTACTACTACCCTAAAGAAAGTTAAAGTTAAGCCTCTTGTAATAGGAAAGAATAAAGTCCTAGTTCAAGTTCTTAGTCATGTCTATGATGGATCTGACATACTTCTTAAATTAAAAGAATATATTCTACAAGTATACATATTACCAGTGCCTTAATTATCTTTACGTGTCTCTCTTGTAGGGTCTTTCCTGAGCGTTTCCTAGCAGTCCTAAAAAAGAGGATCAACGTTAAGTTTGATGCAGTTATTGGATACAAAGTTAAAGGACAATAAGTACCTGATTTTCTTCAAAGCTGATTTATCAGGTTTAAATTTGATTTCATCTAATATCAATCAAAATTTCATCATTTTTAACTTTTGCTTTCCCCATTATTCTTTGTCCCTCAATGTCTCCTTTTGAGGCTCAAAAGAGACCAAAAAAAAAAAAAAAGGTAATTTCATAAAATTCAACCAAATAGCCCTAAGAGTTGATGTTACAAAACATGAGGTAAAAAGAACAATTTCATGACAATAATCTTCACAGACTTTGTAGCTCATCACAAAGTTTCCAGAACTTGTACTATAAATGTGTATTTAAGATGTTTTGATTGTACTTTAATTTTATCTAATTCACATTTCCTCTTCTATATAAAATTAGAAACTTTAACCTCTCAGGATATAACTAAGGAGCCTCTGTGTCTAACTTTATTTCACAGTGGATTTCATGAGCTCTGAAATGTTCTGTCCCACACATCAGCACTGTTTCCTGAGATTCCTTGAATTCCAATGCCAGACATTTCAGCCAGGGAGGCTGGAGGTGGATGCTTGCTGGGAGAATAAAAGTGTCAGTGGGATTTCAGACAGAACTATAAATGAATGTACTTATCAGTGGCAATAATAAATGGACCAGATTTCAACTTTTGGTGTTTCATCTGTTGTAAACAGAACATGGCTTAACCTTTAAATTAAAGGAAAATCAATAAAAAATAATTTAAAAAATACACAAAAAGCCCTTCCTTTTTGGTCTCCAGAAATTTTTGGATTTGTGGTTCAGTGAGAGGCTGTAAGATCAGGCCTATACACTGAAAAATTAAGTAGATTGTTGAGTCTATGCTAGAGAAAAACCCTTCAAAGACCACTTTGGGTAGGATATGGCTCAGTTAGTAGAGTGCCTAGCATCTGCAAAGTCCTGGAATTGATTCCTAGTGCCCTGTAAATCCATCATGGTGGGGCATACACCACTTGTAATACCAGCACCGTGGAGCTGGAGGCCGAAGTTCAAGGTCATCCTCATCTATACAGTGAGTTGGAAGCCAGCCTGGGACACTACTAGCTTGAAGGTATGGAAAATATGTGATTAAAGAGGTCGTGAAGAGTAGCTGAAAGCAGCCTCATGTAGTAAGGTTAGAGAACCCAACAAGAGGCTTGAGAGGCTGTTGGGTACGGGTTGTGAAAGTGAAGCCTGGATTGTAGTAGAGATCCCAAGTTATTTGGTAGGCCCAAACTGTGGGTTATCCATGAAGGAGAGCTTCACGTGTGGAGTGAAGCCATCCTAAGCCTCTAAAAGTAACTACAGGAACTCCAGCTGGAGAGCTTGCTCAGCCCCAGTTAAAACCACTGAAGGGGCTTGCAGAGGTCTGGGTTCAATTCCCACCCACTACCAGTTTCCTCTTCTTAACCACCTCTGTAGGCATTGAACAGCAAGGGCGTTCTTACACTCATACACACAAATTAAAAGAATTAATAAAATATGTATTTTTTTGGGTTTTTTGAGACAAAGTGTCGCCCTTAGCCCCCAGCTGTCCTGGACTCACTCTGTAGACCAGCTGGCCTTGAACCCACAAAGAATCACACTCTGCCTCTGCTCCCAGTGCTAGGATTAAAGGTGTGCCGCCACCACGCCCGGCTTAAATTGATATTTTTTAAAAGAAGCTGTGTTAACTAAAGGTGGCAGAGCTAGAGGGTCAGGGAGAGTGAGGTAGGAGTGATGGTATCCAAGTTCTTTGGAACCCAGATTACATTACAAGCACCAAATGATGGGCAATGGAGTTGTAAGTTTGGTGTTTTTTCCTGCTGAATTTTATGCTGTTCAAAATTGTTAATTTGGTAATTCATTTTGAATAAGACTGTTTTGTTCCCATTATGTATGGAAGTTACAGAAGATTGTATTACTAATTTATGGAATTAACATTTCAGCGACATTGGGCTTTTTTCATGAATCAATTCCCTTGCGCGTTGCCCCTTTCCTAAACTAGATTTTAAATCAAGTTAACCACCATCCTCCCCATCTGGCCCCCAATAGTCCCAATCCCCATCAGATTTTCTGCTTCTGAAATCTGGTATGTTCTTTCTAGTCAATTGTTCGCACTCAAGAGTTCCTTGGTGCAAGCGTTCATCTGTTGGAGTCTAGTCACCCAATCTAGAGTCATTCACTTAAAAGATTTGCTCGCAATAATCCCAGAAGTAAATAATTGACAAGATTTCCTTAGTTAAGGTTAGAGCCTGCTTCCTATTTCCCCAATTCTACATTTTTGTCTGAGTGAAATTAGCAGGGGTCTTGTGCATGATAGTACCATTGCTATATGTTCATGTGAGACATTTCAAAGAGTCTATAAGATTGTTTCCTGTTAGGCAAGGAAAAGCTGGTCTTCTTAAAGCAAGAGACTGGATAAACTGATTAGAGCTCAGTGGATAAGCTTGCACCAACGAATGGCCAGGGACACTAATTTGGCACAAAGGACTTAGCACAATGAAAGAATGTATGAATTACTGTGAGGGTCTGTAGGAGGGTGCAAATTGAGAAAGGGATATAAAGGTGACTAAGATTAATTGAGGTTTTAGGAACAAATCACACAAAAATTCAATAAAGCTTATTTTTAGAAAAAGATTTCTCCATAGGAAAAAGCGAAGAACTCCTACCGGCAGCTCCACACAAGAGGAAGAGAAGAGAGGAAGAAAAGAGGGAGAGAGAGAGAAAAGAGGAAGGAGGACAGAAACCATGTAGGAAATGTTCATCAAAGGGCTAGAATATCTAAAAGAACATGAAGGAAGGCAAATGTCCATAGAGGCAAATCTGTCCCTGCTGGCAGACAAACACAATGTTGGTTTGGTGTGAAACAGTATATATAGTGCTCCATTCCTTTCTTTGTGAAGAATAGTTTCTTAGCTGTCTCATATGCTTTGTTTCCTTGATACTCACACTTCAGAAGGAATTCTCAGACTGTTGAGACAAACCCCTCCATGGTTTGGCTGCTTGACCTACAGAAAGTCAAAGAATTTCTTTGAGAAATAAGAGCCAGAAAGGAGGATAAAGGGAACAGATCCTTTTATAGGAATTCTGTCTATGCTATTGAATGTGATATTTACCCCTTATCAAAAATGAACTCTGCCTTGACTGTTTTTCAGTGGCAAGATTGCTCAGTGCAGGAAGAGGAGGGTCTTATTCTTAGCTATCCATCCTGTTGTTGTGAGCAGATAAGACTACTGATTCAGCTTCATCTTCTGCTGATATACGTCTAAAGCCAGAATTATTTTTAAACGCGCCTAGTATGGTTCCTTGTATGTCCTTCCCGCCTCCCTTCCCAGATGAATACCTCATTTTCTCCCATTTCCCTCTTGGTAACAACTATTTCTTACTATCCCCACCCCAACCCACAACAGGCTCTTCTTTTCTTGTACCTGGGCTCCAATGGTTTCTTTTCTTTTCCATTCGCTGCTCTTGTTGTTACCATCATGATATACAGTCCATATATAAGGATTTTTGATCCTAGAGCACAAGTGAGGGAGATCATAGATTGCTTTGTTTATGAGTCTGGATTAGTTCCATTAATATGGGACGGTTCTAGTTCTGTTCATTTACCTGTAAATTTCCTGTTTCCTCCCTTACGGTGCGGAGTAAGCCATATTATAATTGGCAAATGTGCACACACATTTTTCCTTAAATTGAGGGACATTAAGTTTGTTTACATTTCTTAGCTGTTAGAAGCACAAGTATCTCTACAGTGGGCTGAATCATTTGGGAATATGCCAGGGAGTGGTGTAAATGATTATATTGCATATTTCATTTTTTTTATAATTATTTAAGAATTCTCCATACACGAGTTTTTCATAGTGGATGTATGAGTTATCCTGGTGAGATTTGGTGTTTTGTGCTCTTGTGTTCGTTCGCCCCTCTGACCGGTGAGGCTCAACCCTTCAAGTCGCTTTTGAGGTGCCCTTTCTCTCCTTCCTACCTGCTGTTTGACGCGATACGGCCTGTCTTCTTCGCCCTTTTTCTTTTTCTTTTGAGCACTCTCTGTCCGCAAGACCCTTCACCCCTGTTCCCTGGGTCTTTTCTTTCTGTTTTCATTCTTTCTTGAGGTCCCTTTGTATATTCTTCTGGATATCATCCCCTGTCAGATGTAAGAGCAGGGTGGACAGTTTCGTCCTCCACTCGTGGGTCCTCTTCTTCCTCACTTGGTTGTTTCTTTTTCGTAAACAAAACAGAAGCCTTGCGCTTAATTAAGGTCCGCCCCCAGTTGTTGATTGCTGACCATGCCTGAGCAAATTACTTCCAATTTAAATAGTCCTATCAGATGGCTATATCTTGTTGTTTAATACCTAAGTCCACTACTAGCTGTTTTATGATCAGTGTCACATTTGAGGACTTTGATCCATTTGGAGTTGACTTTTTGTACAGGTGACAGTTAAGGGTCCTAACTTTCATTCTTCTACATGTGGAGAGCCAGTGTTAACCAGAACCATTTTTTTTGAAAGTGGTTTGTCTTTCGTTATGGTGTGTTCCTTGGGACTTTTTGTCCAATATCAGGTGACTGAAATTGCATAGACTCGTGTTTGGGCCTTATGTTATTTTCCACTGATCTATGTGTCTGCTTTATGCCAGTACCAGGCTCTTTTTATAACTCTCTGAAATTTAGTTTGAGATCTGCTATGGTGATCCTTGCAGCATTACATATTTTTTTCAACTGGAGTCTTTTGTGAGTCCATATGAATGTTAGGATTATATTTTGTCTCTAGCTCTATTTGGAATGTCATCAAGAATTTGATTGGTATTGTACTGAATCTATATGTTGTTTTCAGTAGGATGATCATTTCACAATATTAATCCTTCCATGTATGAAAATGAGAGGTCCTATATCGTGGTGTATTTCCTCAATCTTTTCTTTAAAGATTTAACTTTTCAAAGTTGGGGAGGCAGCTCAGTGGTTGAGAACAACTGCCTGAATTTGAAGACCAGGATTGTGATTCACAGCACCCACATTGTGGCTAGCAACTGTTCAGAACACCAGTTTCAGGGGAATCCAATGCCCCTCTTCTGAACTCTATGCATTGCAACTTATAAACAATGCAACTCAGGTAGTACATTCATCCACATAAATTTAAAAAAATAATGAAAATGGCACTGGCAGAGATGTTTTAAAAGTCTTTGTTGAGGTCTCTTCCTAGATAGTTTATTAGTTTTTTGAGGCTAGAGTAAATGGAGATTTTCATGAGGTTGTTCTCAGATTGTTTCGTACTGGTGTATAGAAAAGTTGCTATTGTTTTTTGTAAATTGATTTTGTAACCTTATACTTTGTGAGAAGTATTATTATTTGTTGGAAATTTTCTGGTAAGAATTTTTTTTTGGATTTTTATCCATAATATATCATTTTGCAAGTATTTATAATTTGATTTTTCTAATTAATACACTTTAATTTCTGTTTCTGGTGTTTATTTTTCCATTAAGAGTTTCAAATACTGTCTTGAAAATGAGGGACTATAGTGGGCAGCATGATTTTAATCAGAATGGTTCCCATTTCTATCCAATTAGTATGATTTTGGTTATTTGTTTGTTCTATATAGCTTTTAATCTTTTGAGGTTGGTTGCCCTGCCAGTCCAATTTCCTCTAGAGTTTTAACATGAATGCAAGTTTTGGAGTTTATCAAAGGCTTTTCTCTGCATTTTATTGAGAGGATTATATGAAATGTTGTCGTTAAGTCTATTTTATGATTTTATTCATTTATTAAGCTTACATTATTGACCATGCCCCTGAAGTCTCTGGGATAAAGCCAACTTGACTTGATCATGTTGGTTAATCTTTTTGACATGGTGCATCCATTTGGTTGGGACTATTTTGGTTGTGAATCTTCGCATGCAGGATATAAGGTCGACATTTTCGTTATTTGTTTGTGTTCTTTATGTGGTTTCATTTACTAGATACGGGCTTCATAGAAGTAGGTTCAGAGTTCTCACCTATTTCGTCTACTTTTTTGAATAATTTTAAGAAGATTGGTTTGGAGATTTTTGAATGCTTGGTAGAATTCTGCTGGGAATTCATTTTGACGTAGGAATTTTAGTTGGGAGGTTTCATGGGGCTGTTTCCAAGAACTTAGCACAGTTAAAGCAAAAGAAACAACAAATTCAAATGAACAAAAGCAGGTATTGCCTAGTTTCAGCTTCCATTACTGTGACAAAACACTCTGACCGACACCAACTTGGGGAAAGGGTTTTATTCAGCTTACATCTCCTGGGGCACAATTCATCACTCAGGGAACACGAGGCAGGAACTCAGGGCAAGAACTCAGGGCAGGAAGCTGGAGGGAGGATCTGAAGCACAGGCCTGGAGGAATGCTGTTCACGTGGCTGTGCTCCCCTGGCTCAATCCAACCCCAGCCTTCCTTATATGGTACACAACAACCTGCCCAGGTGTGCAACTACTCATTGTGGGCGGGCCCTCCACCACTGCTCCACCATCAAGACAATACTGCCACAGATGTGGCCACAGGCAATCCATGGAGCCAATTCCCCAATTGAGGCGCCCTCAACCCAGGTTGTGTCAAGTTGACACTAAAGCTATCCAGCCACAGGTATTAAATGGAGAAAAGTCACAACATACAACAACAACAACAACAACAACAACAAAAATCATCTGAGGGAGTACTTTAAAACCTATAGTGTTGCCGCCATGCCGTGATGGCACATCCTTTAATCCCAGCACTCACATGTTGGCTAAGAACTGTCTTAGGCAGACGGATCTCTGTGAGTTTAAGGCTAACCTAGTCCCACACAGAGTGAGTTCCAGGCCAGCTGGGGGCTTACAGGGTGGACCTTGTCCGTTCAAAAATATAAAAAAAAAAAAACCTATATCGTGTATTAGATTTGAAATCTAAAAGAAATGGAGTGAATTCATGGACACCACCAAAGTTAACAACACCTTAAACAGATACATAACAAATAAGGAAACTAAGAATGTACTCTTAAAGACTTAGGCTATATTTTACATTAGGAGATAAGCATGAGGCTGTTAGCACAAAGGGTGGGAGGTTATAGCTTAATTTGAATGTTTTGTGTGTCAAGTTGATGAGGAATTGTGTATAACCTTAAAATTTTAGATGAATTAAATATTTTTCCCTCTGTTGCCATTTGTCAAGATACTTTATCACAGAAATAGAAAGGAAACTAGGGAAGTTGAGGGGCAGTGAGGGAAGATATAGATAAGGGAGGAGATCGAAGGAGGAACAGAATTATATGAAAATCACAGCAATGCAACTAAAAAATAAAACATACAAATAATGCATATAAAAGCAAAAATAGTTTTAATCTAACAAAAAAGCACATCAGGTTGAGTGAGCTACCAAATTTAATTAAAAACTGGGAAGTTTTATAAGTCAAATTACTATTACTTCAAAGATTTTAATTAATATATTCAAAATCATTTTTATGTTATGTGTATGAGAGTATTATCCACATGTGTTTAAATACACCCATGGCGTTCAATAATGCCTGTGCAGGTCAGAGGAAGATTGTCAGATCCCCTGAAACTGATAGGATAGAAGGTGGTTAGCTGCATATGTGTGCTGGGAAATGTGTGCCAGGTCCTCTCAAGAACAGACAGTAGTCTTAATCACTTGAACCATCTCTCCAGGCCTACATCAAAAGATTATTTTTAATTTTTAGCACCTGTAGAATAATTGAATTTAAATGACCAGTTTGAAAGTTTGTTAAGATTTTTTAAGAAAATTAGGAGGCGCTATCGAAGAGATGGTGATACAATCAAGTGGAGCATTTACCATGCAATGTCACATTATAATTCTTACTGAATTAAAACAGCCTCTCTTGGCGGGAGAGATGGCTAGGCGGTTAAGAGTGGCGACTGCTCGTGCAGAAAGACCACGGGTTTGATCCCCAGCAACCACATGGTGGTTGAGAACCATCTTTTGACGTCAGTTCCAGGGGAAAGCCAAATACCCTCTTTTGATCTCTGTAGCATTTGCACATCATGGGTGCACAAACCTACAATGCAGACAGGGACATTCATACACATACGAAAAAAATAATAAAATTAAAAAAAATAAAACAACCTGTCTCTTAGCACCCATTTTAGGCCCAGGGTCAGATCAGAATTATTAAGAACTTTACCTTCCAGTTTTCTCTCAGAAGCACAATTTTCAACAGATTTTCACTCATTCTGCTTTGTTTGAAATACTGTTTCTAGCAAAAAGCAGGAATGTAAATGGACCCTTATTGAAAGAGAAGTCCTTTATGACTCCTACTAACCTAAAATACCACAAAAAAAATCACAAACTGAGAATATCAGTTAATCCATCTATTTGTTTGCAACACAAATGGGATAATCTTGCCATAGCTTCATTGCTTCCAACTAATATCTGTGCTGTTCCCAGTACTTTCTTGAACAATGCTCTCTCTCTCTCTCCTCTCCTGTGGTGTGTGTGTGTGTGTGTGGTGTGTGTGTGGTGTGTATACTGTGCCTTGGATAAGAAACAAGGAGTGTCATGAGCTACAGGATTAGGTTCCATGAGAGGCTGAAGGTTGAGTGAGCTTGTCTACCCTATAAATAAGAAGATATAGATTAACTTTTTCCTTGTAAAGTTGAATAAAAGTCATTTGTCCCAGGGAAATCTCCATACTAGGAAAAGGTCATTTCCCATAATCAAGTAATCAAGAAAATAAAATTTTTTCTCTCTAGGATTTTTCTCATACTACTGTATTATTTTAATTTCCTTTAAAGTACATCCAATATTAGATTACTAGAATTCAGAGTCAAGTTATTAGTCAACACTTGTGCAATCTTAACCAAAAATGATAAGCTAAAATTGTGCTTGATTTTCAAAAAAATAAATTATCATGTATACTTACACAGGATACCTTTAAGGACAATACACACCGTGTTATCAAATGAATTGATACTTTATTCTATTTCAACTTTATCTATCTGTATTCTCTAGAGTTAGAACTAATTTCTCTCCCTAATTTTTGTTTTAAGATTACTTAAATTGGGCCTTGGTGGCACAGGGGGCATATGTCCAAGGGTGCTTAGGTATCTGAGGAATGAGGGTTGCAAATTCAAGGCCTTCGGGGGTTCCAAAGTGAATTGAAGACCACTCTGGGAAAATTAGTAAGACCCTGTCCTTGAAATATAATTAAATCATCAGTGATTAGAACACTTGCCTTAACATTGCAGGGGAATGGCTTTAAATATCTAGCACCAGAAAGGAAATAAGGAAAGAAACAGAAAAAAGAAAGAAAGAAAGAAAGAAAGAAAGAAAAAGAAAGAAAGAGAAGAAAAGAAGGAAAGAAATGAAGGGAAAGGAGGGAAGGACGGAAGTAAGGAAGAATGAATTTTTAAAAATAATTTTATTATTTATGTTATATATATATATTCTTTTTTGTATTTTTGAGACAGGGTCTCCCTTTTAGTCCAGCTGCCTGGAGCTCCTCTATAGAACAGGATGGACTTGAAACTCACACAGACAGTCCACCTGTCCCTCCCTCCAGAGTGCTGGGATTATTGGCAAGGCATAAAATAAAATGACAATAATCTTTTGGCAAACGTTAAGCCTAAGGAAGTTTTTCCCCATATAATTTCACAAGGCAATGTGCACTGAAATTTCCTTTTATGTAAAGATTATTTTCCATTCTATTTCATGAATTTAAAACATAGTGCTCGAGCTTTAGGGTAGTTTTAGAATTACTCCTTTTTAATTGCAAGATAACACTGCAATCTACATTTATNGACTTGAGATCCTGCTTCGTGAAAAAGAAAAGATAAAGAAAAAAAAAAAAGACACTTCAAAACACTTAAAGATTTTAATCTTGGGCTGCCGAAATTGTTTCAGTGGTTAAGAGCATGTACTGCTCTTCCAGGGGACCCAAGTTCAATTCCCAGCAACCACATGGGGCAGGTCACAAGTGCCTGTAACTCCAGTTGCTGGGGGAATCTAACCCCGACTTCCACAGAAATCTGCACCCACATGCACATACCAACACACAGATATACACATAATTTAAAAAAAATTTAAATCTTAATCTTTATATCAAAAACTCTGTTCAGAAAACATAGAAAAATCACTGAACCCTGTGAAATGTAGTAAATGAATCACATTTAGGGTCAGGAAGTTGATTATAACATATATTTAATATGTCTCAGCAAGTCCTGACATTGAGTTCATTCAATGAGTAATCTCATTGGTATCAACACAGATGACAAGGATCCTGGTGTTCTGCTTAAAACGAATTATGTTATAGGTACTATGAGATTTCTCAGAAGGCAGCAGTCCACAACAAATGTCTCCCTTTTCCCCATCAAGTGCCTTATGCTGATCTATAGAACTATGATGAATAAAGAAACTCCATTTTGAATAGAGAAACCATGTAAGTTTGTTCCCTAGTAATAGTTTATTCTTAGCTCAAGGCTGCACAGCAAATTCCAGGTAGGCCAGACCCCCTGACCCCTCCCCTTTTCTTGAAAAAAAAAAAAAGCTGCTGACCATCTGTGCATCCAACCTTGATAGAATATAAACATGTACATGATTAACTGCTGGTTTGGGCTTCTGTAACTTGCTGATCCTGCTTAAAGTCACCCTGACATTTTCTAAGCAGGCCAGAAGTGCAAAGCAGCTTGTTGGCCTCCCCTTTAAAAGCCTGTCCAACCCCCACCCCACCCCCAAATTTACTCGGAGCAGCAGTCTGAATTGGGCAGCAAGGCTGTCTCTTCACAACAGTCTTACATTTAATTGTAATTATTTTTTTTTTTGTTTTTGAGACGGGTCTCCCGAGCCCAGCTGTCCTGGACTCACTCTGTAGACCAGGTGGCTTGAACTCACAAAGATCCACCTGCCTCTGGCTCCCAGTGCTAGGATTAAAGGGTGGCCACCCACGCCCGACCAGTGCGGTTTTTTCAATAATTTCTATTAACATTTGAATTGGCTCTGGTGGTCTTTTCCCGGTTTTCTAAAGCTCCACGACATAACTACATTGGCTGTTGATGTACATTGAGTTGATGTTAATATACATCTACATCAATGCTGATCAAACAGGAGAAATGATTCCCCCACACACTAGCAGCCACACGCCAGGAGCCCGCTAGGAGTGAATATCTTCAGTGTCGATAGACCATGGGTAACAACAATCCTACAAACAAAGAAAGACACTAGGGCCTGGAGAGATGGGTCCAGGCCATTAAGAGCACTTGGCGGCTTCTCTTGCAGAGGACCCAGGGTCAAATCAAATCCCAGCCCCATATGACACCTTAACAACTGTCTGTAAACTCCATTTCCAGGGATCTGATGGCCCTCTTCTGTCGCTGAGGGCAACTGCACAACATGGGTGCACCTTGCACACATACAGGCAATACACTTATACACATAAAATAAAGTATGTTAAAAAATTTTAAAGACAACTTAAAGAGCGGTGCTTCTAATCGTCCCTGAGAAATAGATTTGTTTTATCATGTGATTAACATGCCTGTGCCAGCTTGCCAACTTCGCCTGCCAGTATAGTAGACAAGGTGAAAACACCAGCAAACTTTAATAAGATAATTCACTGTGTGCCACACTGTAGCTGACAGCATTTCCCTTTCCCAATAAACGTTTTAGCTTCTCAAACATCCATCATAAATTAACATAAGGATGACCAAAATGAGCACAACTTTGGATGTGGTACTGGCAGACTGGTAACCGGTAACTCTTCTCATTTATTGAATGTTAGCCACATACTGGGCACAGCTTGCCATTTAATCACAATGCAGTCTTGTGTGGTACGACTGTTAGGATCCAGACTAGTTGTGGACATGGCAGTATCGACAGGAGCCAGGGAGAGCATTTGAGTGGGAGCCCAGCTCTGGGAGAAAGGCGGATGAATAGCGGGAGGCAGGTGGAAGGGGAGAGGGAAGTCCTGAATTTCATTCTCTGCATTTTGTTTTTCCTCTGTGAACATCAGTTAACATTATTTTATTCAAAATTGCTATTAGCCATGGATTTGCACCAATAAAAAGCACGAAAATAATTACTTCAGTAAGCAATACACCTACAACTCAGCACTCAGGTTTCTGTGCTCCTTCGATACCTGCTTGATTGAATTGGCACTTGGAAAACTGGCCCACAGACCCAATCCTGCTACCACCTCGTCTTGTACGGTTTGAGAGATAAGAATAATTTTGACATTTTAAACAAGTTTTAAAAAAAAGACCGCCTTAGGCCTCCAGCTGGAACAGTTGCTCCATTTTGTTTCCGGCCCTACAAAACCTCAAGTATTTACACTGTGGGACCCTTTGTTTTGTGTGTTTGTTTGTTTTTTTATAAAAAAAAAAAAAAAATTTTTTTAATTTTATATTTTTATTGAACGTTTGTATATTTTATACACAATAATATCTTTTGTAGCATTAACAAAGTTTACATTATTACTAAAGCATGGTAATATAGTTTATCAGTGGTCAATGTTCAGAAATTGTAGTAGACATAGAACTTTAAATTTATGTTCTAAGATATAATTATTTTTAGTTTGAGGATTATAACAGTTCATTTATTTTTATACTTTTTCTATTTTCTTTTGTTGTTCTCTTTAATTTTAATTACTCCAAAATATGGCAACTTCTCTGCATTTTTAAAAAAAAAAAAAGCTTGCTCCAATTTACCAATATCAGGCAGTTTGACTCAGTCTGAAGCCTGTTAAATGTTTGAATGAAGTTAATCCTCACCTGAAATCCATCTCTCAACAGTTTGATGAGAAAATACAACTTAGTCATCAGTGGGGCTGCTTTTAAGGATCATAGCAAAATCGAAGAAGCTTATGGTTATCCTCAGATAAACAGAGAAAATCTGGTTGTCGGCTGTCATGATAGCTTATGGTTCTGCACTGGGGGCAACATTTGATATTGTTATGACCAGTCTTGACTTGGTTTAATTGGATTAAGCAATGCCTAGGAGTTTAGCAAAGCACACTTTGGGGGTGGGGGGGGTCAGAGAGGATTTTTCCAGAGACAGCAGAGACAGTTGATGAAGAAATTAATGCCAACTCTGAATATGGGTACACTGTCCAATAGCCTGGGACCATGGATAGACCAGAAATGGGGAGAGGAGGACGCCCACCAGCACAGGCATGCCCTCTGTTTCTTGGCTACCCTTAGTTGAACAGCTGTGCTCTACTGTGTGCCCTTCTGCCATGATATCCTGTCCCGCAACCACAAGGCTCAGAAACAGTGCAGTGTGGCTGACATTTTACTGTAACCATGACATAAATATTTTTCCCCCTTAAGTTGTTTTAGTCTTAGGTAAAATTTGCCTAGTCCAACCACCATTCTCACTTGTCAGAAATCTAATCTTTTATTGGAGACAGGGATTAGAAAGTGTGGGGAATCAGGCAAAGGAAAATGGTTAAAATCGACCCGCAGTACATCTTAAGCTCTGATTGGGGGGAGGGGGAGTGTAAGAACGGTAGGTGGGGGAGGTGTAGCAGAGAAACAATTATTAAGAGCCACCTTTCTGGGGAATGGAGAGATGGCTCAGTGTGGTAAAGTGCTTGCTGCACAACATAAAGAACCAAGTCAAATCGCCAGCACACACGAAAAAACTAAGTGTAGCCTGTCAACCCCAGTGCTGGGGGTGGAGCACAGAGACAAAACCAGATTCCTGAGCTCAAAGCCACATCAATCAAGGCTGAATTGGTGAGCTCCAAGTTCTGTGAAAGACTCAGTCTCAAAAAGTAACAGGGAGGGAAAAGTACTAAGGAACATATAATGTCAACACCCAGCCACACATGGCATGTGCACATGCGCGCGTGCACACACACACACACAACAATCCCGAACACGACACACACCCGAGAGCATGTCTTTTCCAAAGTAAGTGGGAAATGTAACTGTCTTGAGCAAAGCTTTGTGGTAGACACAATTGTCTTTCTACATAAGCTAACTGTAGCCCTGAAAACTTAAACAGCTTACCTAAAATTCCAAAGTCAGATCAAACTCAAGATTTGAGCCTAGGTTTACTGATCTGCTATCATATAATCTCAAGAGTTGCATTATTGCCCTAAATATTCTCTATTTCCATTTATCCTAACTTTCTTTTGAACTCAAACAGTATTTCAAAATCAACAAATAGAAATCTATGCTGGGAACTGAAACCTCTCAGCCTAGAATTACTTCAGGTAAAACAAAACGCTGTTATTCCATCTGAATGGGTCTAGCCTAGCCTAGCTCTATGTACCACAGTATAAAGCTTCCTGAAGTTAAAGTAAAATAAGTTAACACTTTAATCATCTCAGGACACCAAATTCTTATTCAAAATAGGTAAGAATTTTTTTTTCTTCGTTTTTTTTTAATTTTATTTATTGATTTAAAAAAAGTTTTTTTTTTTTATTATGATTTATCTTTGTTATGTGTATGAATGTGCTGGCTGCAATGCAGGTTCTGTGCACAACCTGGGCGTGCAGACTGCATGAGGCAGAAGAGGGTGTCAGATGCCCCGGAACTGGAATTCTCCTCCGGAATTGGAGTTACAGACGGTTGTCTCACCCTGTTGGTGCTGGGAATCGAACCACCGGTCCTCTGCAAGAGCGGTCGTGCTCTCAACCGCTAGGACATCTCGCCAGCCCTATTTTATGTATTTTTTTTAATGTGTATGAAATGTACTGGCCTGCACGCAGGTCTTGTGCACCCGGGTCATGCATGGCCACGGATGTCCAGAAGAGGGTGTACAGATCCCCGGGAACTAGAGTTGTCTCCTCCTGGAATTGGAGTTACAGACAGTTTCTTTCCACCATGTGGAGCTGGGGGATCGACCTGGGTCTGCTCTCTGCAAGAGCAGTTGGCACGTTTAACTGAGCGATAGGACCACTCAAGAGTGAATTTTCTTTTTGTTTTCTTTGTCCTCTCTTGTCAATCAAGACTTTAGGGAGCTGAACTATTTACTTGTATACTCTTCTGTGTAATTATAGGTCCCCTATTACTGCCAAGAGCACTGGTCAATCTAGCATAAGCTAGATGTTCTTGAACTTCAGTTTTCTCATCTACAAAGGGATGAAATTAGACTACATAGTCTCCTGGATGCTCTTCTGTTCCAGTTAAATTTGTGTCTTAAATTGAATGCCAGAAAAAAAATCAGCATCTTTTCTACATCATCTGTGCTCCCTACCAGAATGGCACTGCTGACAAGGGCCCAAGACTGAGATAACATCCCTCCTTTCCCCTCACCTCAGCAAAACACCATCCTCACACTTCTGCTTCCGGCCTAGATGCCCCCTCTGAACTCCAGACACCACTTATCCAGGTGGCTTCTTGACAGTGCTTCAGGGATAGCCAATGGGGCCTTTTGATGGGGAAAGCCCCAACACCCCATGGCAGCTAAGAACCATCCCGGGCCGGACATAGTGGTGCATCCCTTGAATATCCGCACTCACGAGCGAGGCAAAGGCAAGATCTCTGTGAGTTCAAGGCCAAGCCTGGTCTACAGAATGACTCCAGGACAGCTGGGCCTAAAGGGAGAACCCCTGTCTCAAAAAGACCCGCCCACCAAAAAAGAAAAAAAACATGCAGCCTGTTAATGGTGGTAGGTAATCCTTTTAATCCCAGCACGCAGAAGGCTGAGGTGGAAAGTCATGAGTTCACAAGGTCAGCCCTGAGCTACACAGCAAGTAAAAAAAAAAAATCATACCTCCTTCAAAAGATAAAATCTCAAAAAAATTTTAACTAGGAGGCAATTTCTTGTATCACTGAAGTATCTAAAACCTCTGTGTATAAGGAACATGAATAATGTGGCTCATAAATAATTATATATAAATGCATTCCACTATATATATAAATGCATTCCAATAGATATATGTATATATATATATATATGCATTCCATTAGGTTATTTCTTGGTGAATGTTTCTAGCATGCCAACAGAAAGTGTTAACTAAGTGTTTTCCATGTTCTCAGTGTTTCTCGGTTCTTAGCTAGTACAAATCCCCTAGCAGTAAAATTATGTAGATCCCACTTTAAATTCTAAAGCTGCTTTCTAAAGTATATGAATAATGTAATAACTTGGATGGTGTTAGTCCTCTGGTTTGGCCCCTACAAACAAGCTAAGTATTGCAGATGTAGACACTCAAGTTTAAACAGGTTTCTGCACTGCAGTGCAGCATGAGGTCTAATCAAAACCGTGTGTTAATATTTAACAGCTCCACACAAACATCTCTGTAATCCATAATGTCACAGTCATCTAGAGCTGTGTAATTCTTTGTTTTATTCTGTTATGATGTCCTGTGCATTGTTGGATGTTTAGGAACTTGCCTGGCCTACCTCACTCTCCACCCTTAGGTGGATGCAACCAAAGACAGCTATGAGTAAGACCAACATAAAATCATCAGCTTATTTAACACATTGTGATCCTTGTGATCGGGTTAATAGCATGAGTGCATGATTCCCAAGTGTGAACTTTGCAGATGACAATGTCGTAATCCCAACGTCAGAAGTTTGACTAGATGCTAGTAGTATGCCTGATCTGTGACAACCAAAAATGTCTCCAATCATGGCCTGTGGGACAAAAGTGACCCTAATTCAGAGCCACTGTTTAAGTTAAAATTAAAGCTCCAGAATCAGATCTCCTAGGTGAGTTGCTTTCAGTAAGTTGCCCACCTTTCCTGAGCAGCAGTTTCCTCATCTACAAATGCAGGTTTTTAATTGACTAATTTATGTAAACATGTGTCCATGCATGAGTTTAGGTGTGCCCTGTGCATGAAGGAAGGTGTCCAGATCCGCCTGAAACTGGAGGTTTTCCAAGCAAGTGTGATGTGGGTGTTAGGATTGAACCCAGGAAGGTCCTCTGCTCCTCTGCAAGAACATTGAACACTCCCAACCACTGAGCTTCCCCTCCAGCCCCTGCAGATTTTAATAGTAACTTGACAAATATGACTTGTGAGGAGCAAATAAATTATATGTAAAATCCCTTAAATCAGTCATTCCATGTAACTCAGTGCTTAATAAATCAAAATACCAACTAATACTATTTAACCATTTGCTACAGGGCAAAAAACCGTTTTCAATATATTTGTAAAGCTTTCTCATTTTCCTCCTTTTCATTCTGTTGCTGCTTGTCTTTTGTGTTTTGATATTAGTTTTTATGGTATGAGTGTATTGTCTGATGGGTGCAAGTGTGCCCAGGTCGTGCAGTGCCCATAGAAATCAGAGAGGGTGTCAGGTTCATGAAACTGTAGTTACAGATGGTTGTTGGCTGCCAGGGTGAGTGCTGGGAACTGAACCCAGGTTCCTCTAACGGAGCAGCCAGTGCGCTTAAAACCACTGAGTCAATCCCTCTCTAGCCCGCCAGTGGGAGCTTGTCTTGTTGCTTGTGAATGTTTCGAGGTAGAAAACAGGATCTATATAACCGCAAGGCGTCTTGCCGGAACTCTCAACCGTCCTGTCTCGACTCTAAGTGCTGGAATTAGGCAAGTACCATGTATCCAGCTCCATTTGGTTGTGGTGTAAATGTGTTCTCTGTATTTTATTACCTAGGAATGTCAAATAAATAGAATCGTGCAATATGTGTGGGGATTTTTGCCTGGCTTATTTCACTTAGCACAATATCTTTGAGGCTCATCCATATTGTAGCATGGATCAGAACTTCCTTCATTTTAGAGGCTGATAACATGTCCACTATGGATTTCCTACACTTTACCACCCAATGATGGGGTTATTTTCACTGTTTGGCTATTGGAAATTACTCTAGACTGAGTGTGTTCCCCTAAATTGCATACGCTGAAATCCTAGCCCCCAACATGATGGCATTAGGATATAGGAACTTTGGGAGGTGATTAGGTTGTAGCAACCTTTGTAAAATTGATGATAGAGAATTTCTTTTCTCCTCCTGACATGTAAATCAAGAAGCTAGTTCCCACCAGACACAGAACCCACCAGCTCCTAGACCTTGAGCTCACAGACTCTAGACCTGTGAGCAAGCAGTAAGCCACCTGGTCCACAGTACTTGTTACAGTAGTCTGAACCAAGAAGGAAGTCACAGCACTTTTTAGTTGAGACTTCTGACATCTGGCCTCATGGTTTTCCCAACATTATTACAAAGAGAACTGTTTTATACAACCTTAAAATCTCCTGCAAACATAAGAAGTTTCCAGAGAAAGAGTACCAACCAGCTGAAATACAGTATTGAGGCTCAATTTTGTTGAAAAAAAATAAATCAAATAACTAAGCTTCATTGACCCACATTTAAGTTTTTTTAATTTTCATTTGTACCTTTTATGTTTATTTCATTTTTGGTCCATGTGTGTGCACACGTGTGAACATGCACGCAATGTAAGTAGAACTGAGATTGTCTTTCCTTCGACTATGGAATTCAGGATCAAACTCAGGTTGTCAGGCTTATGGGACAAGTGCTTTTTTGCCTGCTGAACCATTTTGCAGTCCTCATATTTTAAGGTAACAGTTCTACTTCCCTTTTTATCCTACGCTGTTTTGAATAAGGAACACCCCATATCTCTTTTGAAATAGATCCTGAATAAATAATAGTATAAAGTTCAGTCATTTAAAGACTCTCCTTGCAAATGCCTCTGCAAGACTGGCAGCAAATGATGTAGCCATAATTGAAATTGCCAGGGTTAGGGAGCCTTGGAGCAGAGGTTGGAATGTGGGTTTGAGTGGATGGAGCAGATAGAAGTATTAACATTTAATTACAAGGAGATTTTTAACAAAACTATTTTTGCTAATAATTTTACATTTCAATTAATAAACTTGAAAAATTAAGGGGAGAATTTTTAAAAATATAACTCCATTATTATGATTAGATTTATGCACTGTTGTCTTGAATTTGAATATTTCTCATTTACCAAAGTTTGTTATGGTGTCTTCTAAATAAACATGATGATTAATTTCCTAGGTTTTATACACTTTTTATGTTATGGCTAGGGGTTTAGTTTGGTGTCTCCTATTCTAAACAGAGAGTGGAATAATTCATTATCTCATTGCATACTTCTATGTTTAATGATTATAGTTACTGACATAAACATTCTTAAATACATTTGAATATGTAAAAGAATTAATACATATCTATTGAAAGATTATCATTAATATAAAACTAACTAAAGTGATGTCACCCTGTTTAAAATAATTTTCTAATCAACAGAAATAAACATTAATAAAACCCCAGAAGAAAATCTGCCAATTCAAAGATTATTTTTCTTTTGCCTGATGGAATAGACTGTTTTAATGTTGGAACTCAAGGCTTTTACACTAACCTAGGCATGGGCCAGGACAGGTACACACAATTGGAGGGTGGGGCAGGTAACTGGGACAAGGGGACCTCAGGCTACAATCCAGATCAAAGTTCTTTCTTGAAAAATCAAAGTACATTCTAGGCATGGCAGTCTGTAAGAAAAATAGCAGGGGTCAAGGCTATTGGCTGTCAGGTAACTGCTTTTAAGTGCTTCTGCCAAAAGAATACCTAAAGCCTTTAGTCCCAGCTGGCCTTAGCTCACTATGTAGACTAGGCTGGCTTTGAACACACAGAGATCCACCTGCCTCTACCTCCTGAGTTCTGGGATTAAAGGTCTGTGCCATCATGCCCACTCAATTTCTTTTTTTTAAATTTATTTATTTATATATGCATTTTTTATCAAATCTAGACCCATGCCCCCCCCATCCTCCCACCCCACCAGAGCTCATGCATTCTGCCAAACATGCTTTTCATCTCTTTCTCAGTTTTTCTCAATATTCTCAATGTGGAAGTTGACTATTTTGAGCAGAAGTTCACTGTTTCAGTCAGTTCTTTGATGCAGTCCTTTCTGTTGTTCTTGTTGTTGTTCTTTCCAATATGCATCACTCCCAACCACTCTGGACAAAAGCTCAAGGGGCCATGCACAAGAAATACTTACAACTAGGTAATTGGCACTAATATCCACAGATGAAGGATGCCATTCATTGTTTGTTTTTCTGGGGCTGTATTTAAATTGATATTTTTTAAAAGAAGCTGTGTTAACTAAAGGTGGCAGAGCTAGAGGGTCAGGGAGAGTGAGGTAGGAGTGATGGTATCCAAGTTCTTTGGAACCCAGATTACATTACAAGCACCAAATGATGGGCAATGGAGTTGTAAGTTTGGTGTTTTTTCCTGCTGAATTTTATGCTGTTCAAAATTGTTAATTTGGTAATTCATTTTGAATAAGACTGTTTTGTTCCCATTATGTATGGAAGTTACAGAAGATTGTATTACTAATTTATGGAATTAACATTTCAGCGACATTGGGCTTTTTTCATGAATCAATTCCCTTGCGCGTTGCCCCTTTCCTAAACTAGATTTTAAATCAAGTTAACCACCATCCTCCCCATCTGGCCCCCAATAGTCCCAATCCCCATCAGATTTTCTGCTTCTGAAATCTGGTATGTTCTTTCTAGTCAATTGTTCGCACTCAAGAGTTCCTTGGTGCAAGCGTTCATCTGTTGGAGTCTAGTCACCCAATCTAGAGTCATTCACTTAAAAGATTTGCTCGCAATAATCCCAGAAGTAAATAATTGACAAGATTTCCTTAGTTAAGGTTAGAGCCTGCTTCCTATTTCCCCAATTCTACATTTTTGTCTGAGTGAAATTAGCAGGGGTCTTGTGCATGATAGTACCATTGCTATATGTTCATGTGAGACATTTCAAAGAGTCTATAAGATTGTTTCCTGTTAGGCAAGGAAAAGCTGGTCTTCTTAAAGCAAGAGACTGGATAAACTGATTAGAGCTCAGTGGATAAGCTTGCACCAACGAATGGCCAGGGACACTAATTTGGCACAAAGGACTTAGCACAATGAAAGAATGTATGAATTACTGTGAGGGTCTGTAGGAGGGTGCAAATTGAGAAAGGGATATAAAGGTGACTAAGATTAATTGAGGTTTTAGGAACAAATCACACAAAAATTCAATAAAGCTTATTTTTAGAAAAAGATTTCTCCATAGGAAAAAGCGAAGAACTCCTACCGGCAGCTCCACACAAGAGGAAGAGAAGAGAGGAAGAAAAGAGGGAGAGAGAGAGAAAAGAGGAAGGAGGACAGAAACCATGTAGGAAATGTTCATCAAAGGGCTAGAATATCTAAAAGAACATGAAGGAAGGCAAATGTCCATAGAGGCAAATCTGTCCCTGCTGGCAGACAAACACAATGTTGGTTTGGTGTGAAACAGTATATATAGTGCTCCATTCCTTTCTTTGTGAAGAATAGTTTCTTAGCTGTCTCATATGCTTTGTTTCCTTGATACTCACACTTCAGAAGGAATTCTCAGACTGTTGAGACAAACCCCTCCATGGTTTGGCTGCTTGACCTACAGAAAGTCAAAGAATTTCTTTGAGAAATAAGAGCCAGAAAGGAGGATAAAGGGAACAGATCCTTTTATAGGAATTCTGTCTATGCTATTGAATGTGATATTTACCCCTTATCAAAAATGAACTCTGCCTTGACTGTTTTTCAGTGGCAAGATTGCTCAGTGCAGGAAGAGGAGGGTCTTATTCTTAGCTATCCATCCTGTTGTTGTGAGCAGATAAGACTACTGATTCAGCTTCATCTTCTGCTGATATACGTCTAAAGCCAGAATTATTTTTAAACGCGCCTAGTATGGTTCCTTGTATGTCCTTCCCGCCTCCCTTCCCAGATGAATACCTCATTTTCTCCCATTTCCCTCTTGGTAACAACTATTTCTTACTATCCCCACCCCAACCCACAACAGGCTCTTCTTTTCTTGTACCTGGGCTCCAATGGTTTCTTTTCTTTTCCATTCGCTGCTCTTGTTGTTACCATCATGATATACAGTCCATATATAAGGATTTTTGATCCTAGAGCACAAGTGAGGGAGATCATAGATTGCTTTGTTTATGAGTCTGGATTAGTTCCATTAATATGGGACGGTTCTAGTTCTGTTCATTTACCTGTAAATTTCCTGTTTCCTCCCTTACGGTGCGGAGTAAGCCATATTATAATTGGCAAATGTGCACACACATTTTTCCTTAAATTGAGGGACATTAAGTTTGTTTACATTTCTTAGCTGTTAGAAGCACAAGTATCTCTACAGTGGGCTGAATCATTTGGGAATATGCCAGGGAGTGGTGTAAATGATTATATTGCATATTTCATTTTTTTTATAATTATTTAAGAATTCTCCATACACGAGTTTTTCATAGTGGATGTATGAGTTATCCTGGTGAGATTTGGTGTTTTGTGCTCTTGTGTTCGTTCGCCCCTCTGACCGGTGAGGCTCAACCCTTCAAGTCGCTTTTGAGGTGCCCTTTCTCTCCTTCCTACCTGCTGTTTGACGCGATACGGCCTGTCTTCTTCGCCCTTTTTCTTTTTCTTTTGAGCACTCTCTGTCCGCAAGACCCTTCACCCCTGTTCCCTGGGTCTTTTCTTTCTGTTTTCATTCTTTCTTGAGGTCCCTTTGTATATTCTTCTGGATATCATCCCCTGTCAGATGTAAGAGCAGGGTGGACAGTTTCGTCCTCCACTCGTGGGTCCTCTTCTTCCTCACTTGGTTGTTTCTTTTTCGTAAACAAAACAGAAGCCTTGCGCTTAATTAAGGTCCGCCCCCAGTTGTTGATTGCTGACCATGCCTGAGCAAATTACTTCCAATTTAAATAGTCCTATCAGATGGCTATATCTTGTTGTTTAATACCTAAGTCCACTACTAGCTGTTTTATGATCAGTGTCACATTTGAGGACTTTGATCCATTTGGAGTTGACTTTTTGTACAGGTGACAGTTAAGGGTCCTAACTTTCATTCTTCTACATGTGGAGAGCCAGTGTTAACCAGAACCATTTTTTTTGAAAGTGGTTTGTCTTTCGTTATGGTGTGTTCCTTGGGACTTTTTGTCCAATATCAGGTGACTGAAATTGCATAGACTCGTGTTTGGGCCTTATGTTATTTTCCACTGATCTATGTGTCTGCTTTATGCCAGTACCAGGCTCTTTTTATAACTCTCTGAAATTTAGTTTGAGATCTGCTATGGTGATCCTTGCAGCATTACATATTTTTTTCAACTGGAGTCTTTTGTGAGTCCATATGAATGTTAGGATTATATTTTGTCTCTAGCTCTATTTGGAATGTCATCAAGAATTTGATTGGTATTGTACTGAATCTATATGTTGTTTTCAGTAGGATGATCATTTCACAATATTAATCCTTCCATGTATGAAAATGAGAGGTCCTATATCGTGGTGTATTTCCTCAATCTTTTCTTTAAAGATTTAACTTTTCAAAGTTGGGGAGGCAGCTCAGTGGTTGAGAACAACTGCCTGAATTTGAAGACCAGGATTGTGATTCACAGCACCCACATTGTGGCTAGCAACTGTTCAGAACACCAGTTTCAGGGGAATCCAATGCCCCTCTTCTGAACTCTATGCATTGCAACTTATAAACAATGCAACTCAGGTAGTACATTCATCCACATAAATTTAAAAAAATAATGAAAATGGCACTGGCAGAGATGTTTTAAAAGTCTTTGTTGAGGTCTCTTCCTAGATAGTTTATTAGTTTTTTGAGGCTAGAGTAAATGGAGATTTTCATGAGGTTGTTCTCAGATTGTTTCGTACTGGTGTATAGAAAAGTTGCTATTGTTTTTTGTAAATTGATTTTGTAACCTTATACTTTGTGAGAAGTATTATTATTTGTTGGAAATTTTCTGGTAAGAATTTTTTTTTGGATTTTTATCCATAATATATCATTTTGCAAGTATTTATAATTTGATTTTTCTAATTAATACACTTTAATTTCTGTTTCTGGTGTTTATTTTTCCATTAAGAGTTTCAAATACTGTCTTGAAAATGAGGGACTATAGTGGGCAGCATGATTTTAATCAGAATGGTTCCCATTTCTATCCAATTAGTATGATTTTGGTTATTTGTTTGTTCTATATAGCTTTTAATCTTTTGAGGTTGGTTGCCCTGCCAGTCCAATTTCCTCTAGAGTTTTAACATGAATGCAAGTTTTGGAGTTTATCAAAGGCTTTTCTCTGCATTTTATTGAGAGGATTATATGAAATGTTGTCGTTAAGTCTATTTTATGATTTTATTCATTTATTAAGCTTACATTATTGACCATGCCCCTGAAGTCTCTGGGATAAAGCCAACTTGACTTGATCATGTTGGTTAATCTTTTTGACATGGTGCATCCATTTGGTTGGGACTATTTTGGTTGTGAATCTTCGCATGCAGGATATAAGGTCGACATTTTCGTTATTTGTTTGTGTTCTTTATGTGGTTTCATTTACTAGATACGGGCTTCATAGAAGTAGGTTCAGAGTTCTCACCTATTTCGTCTACTTTTTTGAATAATTTTAAGAAGATTGGTTTGGAGATTTTTGAATGCTTGGTAGAATTCTGCTGGGAATTCATTTTGACGTAGGAATTTTAGTTGGGAGGTTTCATGGGGCTGTTTCCAAGAACTTAGCACAGTTAAAGCAAAAGAAACAACAAATTCAAATGAACAAAAGCAGGTATTGCCTAGTTTCAGCTTCCATTACTGTGACAAAACACTCTGACCGACACCAACTTGGGGAAAGGGTTTTATTCAGCTTACATCTCCTGGGGCACAATTCATCACTCAGGGAACACGAGGCAGGAACTCAGGGCAAGAACTCAGGGCAGGAAGCTGGAGGGAGGATCTGAAGCACAGGCCTGGAGGAATGCTGTTCACGTGGCTGTGCTCCCCTGGCTCAATCCAACCCCAGCCTTCCTTATATGGTACACAACAACCTGCCCAGGTGTGCAACTACTCATTGTGGGCGGGCCCTCCACCACTGCTCCACCATCAAGACAATACTGCCACAGATGTGGCCACAGGCAATCCATGGAGCCAATTCCCCAATTGAGGCGCCCTCAACCCAGGTTGTGTCAAGTTGACACTAAAGCTATCCAGCCACAGGTATTAAATGGAGAAAAGTCACAACATACAACAACAACAACAACAACAACAACAAAAATCATCTGAGGGAGTACTTTAAAACCTATAGTGTTGCCGCCATGCCGTGATGGCACATCCTTTAATCCCAGCACTCACATGTTGGCTAAGAACTGTCTTAGGCAGACGGATCTCTGTGAGTTTAAGGCTAACCTAGTCCCACACAGAGTGAGTTCCAGGCCAGCTGGGGGCTTACAGGGTGGACCTTGTCCGTTCAAAAATATAAAAAAAAAAAAACCTATATCGTGTATTAGATTTGAAATCTAAAAGAAATGGAGTGAATTCATGGACACCACCAAAGTTAACAACACCTTAAACAGATACATAACAAATAAGGAAACTAAGAATGTACTCTTAAAGACTTAGGCTATATTTTACATTAGGAGATAAGCATGAGGCTGTTAGCACAAAGGGTGGGAGGTTATAGCTTAATTTGAATGTTTTGTGTGTCAAGTTGATGAGGAATTGTGTATAACCTTAAAATTTTAGATGAATTAAATATTTTTCCCTCTGTTGCCATTTGTCAAGATACTTTATCACAGAAATAGAAAGGAAACTAGGGAAGTTGAGGGGCAGTGAGGGAAGATATAGATAAGGGAGGAGATCGAAGGAGGAACAGAATTATATGAAAATCACAGCAATGCAACTAAAAAATAAAACATACAAATAATGCATATAAAAGCAAAAATAGTTTTAATCTAACAAAAAAGCACATCAGGTTGAGTGAGCTACCAAATTTAATTAAAAACTGGGAAGTTTTATAAGTCAAATTACTATTACTTCAAAGATTTTAATTAATATATTCAAAATCATTTTTATGTTATGTGTATGAGAGTATTATCCACATGTGTTTAAATACACCCATGGCGTTCAATAATGCCTGTGCAGGTCAGAGGAAGATTGTCAGATCCCCTGAAACTGATAGGATAGAAGGTGGTTAGCTGCATATGTGTGCTGGGAAATGTGTGCCAGGTCCTCTCAAGAACAGACAGTAGTCTTAATCACTTGAACCATCTCTCCAGGCCTACATCAAAAGATTATTTTTAATTTTTAGCACCTGTAGAATAATTGAATTTAAATGACCAGTTTGAAAGTTTGTTAAGATTTTTTAAGAAAATTAGGAGGCGCTATCGAAGAGATGGTGATACAATCAAGTGGAGCATTTACCATGCAATGTCACATTATAATTCTTACTGAATTAAAACAGCCTCTCTTGGCGGGAGAGATGGCTAGGCGGTTAAGAGTGGCGACTGCTCGTGCAGAAAGACCACGGGTTTGATCCCCAGCAACCACATGGTGGTTGAGAACCATCTTTTGACGTCAGTTCCAGGGGAAAGCCAAATACCCTCTTTTGATCTCTGTAGCATTTGCACATCATGGGTGCACAAACCTACAATGCAGACAGGGACATTCATACACATACGAAAAAAATAATAAAATTAAAAAAAATAAAACAACCTGTCTCTTAGCACCCATTTTAGGCCCAGGGTCAGATCAGAATTATTAAGAACTTTACCTTCCAGTTTTCTCTCAGAAGCACAATTTTCAACAGATTTTCACTCATTCTGCTTTGTTTGAAATACTGTTTCTAGCAAAAAGCAGGAATGTAAATGGACCCTTATTGAAAGAGAAGTCCTTTATGACTCCTACTAACCTAAAATACCACAAAAAAAATCACAAACTGAGAATATCAGTTAATCCATCTATTTGTTTGCAACACAAATGGGATAATCTTGCCATAGCTTCATTGCTTCCAACTAATATCTGTGCTGTTCCCAGTACTTTCTTGAACAATGCTCTCTCTCTCTCTCCTCTCCTGTGGTGTGTGTGTGTGTGTGTGTGTGTGTGTGTGTGTGTGTATACATTGCCTTGGATACAGAACAAGGAAGTGTCATGAGCTACAGGATTAGGTTCCATGAGAGGCTGAAGGTTGAGTGAGCTTGTCTACCCTATAAATAAGAAGATATAGATTAACTTTTTCCTTGTAAAGTTGAATAAAAGTCATTTGCCCAGGGAATCTCCATACTGGAAAAGTCATTTCCATAATCAAGTAATCAGAAAATAAAATTTTTTCTCCAGGGGTTCTCATACTACTTTATAATCTTCCTTTAAATACATCCAATATTAGATTACTAGAATTACAGAGTCAATTTATTAGTCAACATTGTCAAATCTTAACCAAAATGATAAGCTAAAATTGTGCTGATTTTCAAAAATAAATTATCATGTATACTTACACAGGATACCTTTAAGGACAATACACACCGTGTTATCAAATGAATTGATACTTTATTCTATTTCAACTTTATCTATCTGTATTCCTCTAGAGTTAGAACTAATTTCTTCTCCCTAATTTTTGTTTAAGAATTACTTAAATTGGGCCTGGTGGCACAGGGGCATATTCCAAGGTGCTTAGGTATCTGAGGAATGAGGGTTGCAAATTCAAGGCCTTCGGGGGTTCCAAAGTGAATTGAAGACCACTCTGGGAAAATTAGTAAGACACTGTCTTGAAATTAATTAAATCATCAGTGATTAGACACTTGCCCTTAACATGCAGGGGAAGTGGCTTTTAAATATCTAGCACCAGAAGGAAATAAGGAAAGAAGAACAAAGAAATGAAAGAAAGAAAGAAGAAAGAAAAGAAAGAAAGAAAGAAAGAAGAAAGAAAGAAGGAAGGAGGGAAGGACGGAGTAAGGAAGCAATGAATTTTTAAAAATATTTATATTTATGTTATTTATATATCTTAGTTTTGTATTTTTGAGACAGGGTCTCCCTTTAGTTAGTCCCAGCTGGCCTGGAGCTCACTTTATAGAACAGGATGGACTTGAACTCACAGACATCCACCTGTCCCTCCCTCCAGAGTGCTGGGATTATTGGCAAGGCATAAAATAAAATAACAATAATCTTTGGCAAACGTTAAGCCTAAGGAAGTTTTTCCCCATATAATTTCACAAGGCAATGTGCACTGAAATTTCCTTTTATGTAAAGATTGATTTTCCATTCTATTTCATGAATTTAAAACATAGTGCTGAGCTTTAGGGTAGTTTTAGAATTACTCCTTTTTAATTGCAAGATAACACTGCAATCTACATTTATTATTTTTTTTTGTCTTTTCGAGACAGGGTCTCCCTGCAGTCCCAGCTGTCCTGGCACTCACTCTGTAGACCAGGCTGGCCTTGAACTCACAAAGATCCACCTGCCTCTGCCTCCCAAGTGCTAGGATTAAAGGCGTGCGCCACCACGCCCGGCCAGTGCTGTTTTTTCAATAAATTTGTCTAATTAACATTTGAATTGGCTCTGGTGGTCTTTTCCCGGTTTTCTAAAGCTCCACGACATAACTACATTGGCTGTTGATGTACATTGAGTTGATGTTAATATACATCTACATCAATGCTGATCAAACAGGAGAAATAGATTCCTCTCCACACACTAGCCACACTCCAGGAGCCCTCTAGGAGTGAATCTTCAGTGTCTATAGACCTGGGTAAACAACAATCCCATTACCAAAGAAAGACACTTAGGGCCTGGAGAGATGGGTCAGCCATTAAGAGCACTTGCTGCTCTTGCAGAGGACCCAGGTTCAAATCCCAGCACCCATATGACACCTAACAACTGTCTGTAACTCCAGTTCCAGGGATCTGATGCCCTCTTCTGTCCTCTGAGGGCACTGCACAACATGGGTGCACTTGCACACATACAGGCAATACACTGATACACATAAAATAAATATTAAAAAATTTTTAAAAGACACTTAAAGAGCCTGGTGCTTCTAATCTCACTTAGAAATAGATTGTTTATTCATTTGATTAACATGCCTGTGCCAGCTTGCCAACTTCGCCTGCCAGTATAGTAGACAAGGTGAAAACACCAGCAAACTTTAATAAGATAATTCACTGTGTGCCACACTGTAGCTGACAGCATTTCCCTTTCCCAATAAACGTTTTAGCTTCTCAAACATCCATCATAAATTAACATAAGGATGACCAAAATGAGCACAACTTTGGATGTGGTACTGGCAGACTGGTAACCGGTAACTCTTCTCATTTATTGAATGTTAGCCACATACTGGGCACAGCTTGCCATTTAATCACAATGCAGTCTTGTGTGGTACGACTGTTAGGATCCAGACTAGTTGTGGACATGGCAGTATCGACAGGAGCCAGGGAGAGCATTTGAGTGGGAGCCCAGCTCTGGGAGAAAGGCGGATGAATAGCGGGAGGCAGGTGGAAGGGGAGAGGGAAGTCCTGAATTTCATTCTCTGCATTTTGTTTTTCCTCTGTGAACATCAGTTAACATTATTTTATTCAAAATTGCTATTAGCCATGGATTTGCACCAATAAAAAGCACGAAAATAATTACTTCAGTAAGCAATACACCTACAACTCAGCACTCAGGTTTCTGTGCTCCTTCGATACCTGCTTGATTGAATTGGCACTTGGAAAACTGGCCCACAGACCCAATCCTGCTACCACCTCGTCTTGTACGGTTTGAGAGATAAGAATAATTTTTACATTTTAAACAAATTTTAAAAAAGAGACTGCTTAGGCCTCCAGCTGGAACAGTTGCTCCATTTTGTTTCCGGCCCTACAAAACCTCAAGTATTTACACTGTGGCCCTTTGTTTTTGTTTGTTTGTTTGTTTTTTATCACATTTGGCTAATTTTTTTAATTTTATATTTTATTGAACTTTTGTATATTTCATACACAATATCTTTTGTAGCATTAACAAAGTTTACATTATTACTAAAGCATGGTAATATAGTTTATCAGTGGTCAATGTTCAGAAATTGTAGTAGACATAGAACTTTAAATTTATGTTCTAAGATATAATTATATGTTTTAGTTTGAGGATTATAACAGTTCAGTTTAGTTATACTTTTTTCTATTTCTTTTGTTGTTCTCTTTAATTTTACATTACTCCAAAATATGCAAACTTCTCTGCATTTTTAAAAAAAAAAAAAAGCTTGCTCCAATTTACCAATATCAGGCAGTTTGACTCAGTCTGAAGCCTGTTAAATGTTTGAATGAAGTTAATCCTCACCTGAAATCCATCTCTCAACAGTTTGATGAGAAAATACAACTTAGTCATCAGTGGGGCTGCTTTTAAGGATCATAGCAAAATCGAAGAAGCTTATGGTTATCCTCAGATAAACAGAGAAAATCTGGTTGTCGGCTGTCATGATAGCTTATGGTTCTGCACTGGGGGCAACATTTGATATTGTTATGACCAGTCTTGACTTGGTTTAATTGGATTAAGCAATGCCTAGGAGTTTAGCAAAGCACACTTTGGGGGTGGGGGGGGTCAGAGAGGATTTTTCCAGAGACAGCAGAGACAGTTGATGAAGAAATTAATGCCAACTCTGAATATGGGTACACTGTCCAATAGCCTGGGACCATGGATAGACCAGAAATGGGGAGAGGAGGACGCCCACCAGCACAGGCATGCCCTCTGTTTCTTGGCTACCCTTAGTTGAACAGCTGTGCTCTACTGTGTGCCCTTCTGCCATGATATCCTGTCTCACCACAAGCTCAGAAACAGTGCAGTGGGCTGACCTTGGACTGTAACCATGAACAAAAATATTTTTCCCCCTTAAGTTGTTTACTTAGGTATTTGCCTAGTCCAACCACCATTCTCACTTGTCAGAAATCTAATCTTTTATTGGAGACAGGGATTAGAAAGTGTGGGGAATCAGGCAAAGGAAAATGGTTAAAATCGACCCGCAGTACATCTTAAGCTCTGATTGGGGGGAGGGGGAGTGTAAGAACGGTAGGTGGGGGAGGTGTAGCAGAGAAACAATTATTAAGAGCCACCTTTCTGGGGAATGGAGAGATGGCTCAGTTGGTAAAGTGCTTGCTGCACAAACATGAAGACCAAAGTTCAAATCCCCAGCACACACAAAAAAACTAAGTGTAGCCTGTCAACCCCAGTGCTGGGGGTGGAGCACAGAGACAACCAGATTCCTGGAGCTCAAAGGCCACACAATCAAGCTGAATTGGTGAGCTCCAAGTTCTGTGAAAGACTCAGTCTCAAAAAGTAACATGGAGGAAAAGTAACTAAGGAAGACATATAATGTCAACCCCAGCCACACATGGCATGTGCACATGCGCGCGTGCACACACACACACACACACGCACACACACACACGAGAGCATTCTTTTCCAAGAGTAGTGGTAAATGTACTGTCTTGAGCAAAGCTTTGTGGTAGACACAATTGTCTTTCTACATAAGCTAACTGTAGCCCTGAAAACTTAAACAGCTTACCTAAAATTCCAAAGTCAGATCAAACTCAAGATTTGAGCCTAGGTTTACTGATCTGCTATCATATAATCTCAAGAGTTGCATTATTGCCCTAAATATTCTCTATTTCCATTTATCCTAACTTTCTTTTGAACTCAAACAGTATTTCAAAATCAACAAATAGAAATCTATGCTGGGAACTGAAACCTCTCAGCCTAGAATTACTTCAGGTAAAACAAAACGCTGTTATTCCATCTGAATGGGTCTAGCCTAGCCTAGCTCTATGTACCACAGTATAAAGCTTCCTGAAGTTAAAGTAAAATAAGTTAACACTTTAATCATCTCAGGACACCAAATTCTTATTCAAAATAGGTAAGAATTTTTACTTTCTTTTTTTTTAATTTTATTTATTTATTTAAAAAATTTTTTTATTATGATTTATCTTTGTATGTGTATGAATGTGCTGTCTGCATGCAGGTCTGTGCACCCGTGTCGTGCAATGCCGCGGAGGTCAGAAGAGGGTGTCAGATGCCCCTGGAACTGGAGTTCTCCCGGAATTGGAGTTACAGACGGTTCTCAGCCGCCATGTGGGTGCTGGGGATCGAACCCGGGTCCTCTGCAAGAGCGTCGGTGCTCTCAACCGCTAGGCTATCTCTCCAGTCCCTATTTATTTATTTTTTATGTGTATGAATGTACTGTCTGCACGCAGGTCTGTGCACCCGGGTCATGCAATGCCACGGAGGTCAGAAGAGGGTGTCAGATGCCCCTGGAACTAGAGTTCTCCTGGAATTGGAGTTACAGACAGTTCTCAGCCACCATGTGGGAGCTGGGGATCGAACCTGGGTCCTCTGCAAGAGCAGTTGGCACTCTTAACCACTGGGCTAATATGACCACTCAAAGAGTGATTTTCTTTTGTTTTACTTTGTCCTCTCTTGTCAAGCCCAGACTTTAGGGAGCTGAACTATTTACTTGTATACTCTTCTGTGTAATTATAGGTCCCCTATTACTGCCAAGAGCACTGGTCAATCTAGCATAAGCTAGATGTTCTTGAACTTCAGTTTTCTCATCTACAAAGGGATGAAATTAGACTACATAGTCTCCTGGATGCTCTTCTGTTCCAGTTAAATTTGTGTCTTAAATTGAATGCCAGAAAAAAAATCAGCATCTTTTCTACATCATCTGTGCTCCCTACCAGAATGGCACTGCTGACAAGGGCCCAAGACTGAGATAACATCCCTCCTTTCCCCTCACCTCAGCAAAACACCATCCTCACACTTCTGCTTCCGGCCTAGATGCCCCCTCTGAACTCCAGACACCACTTATCCAGGTGGCTTCTTGACAGTGCTTCAGGGATAGCCAATGGGGCCTTTTGATGGGGAAAGCCCAACACCCACATGGCAGCTAAGAACCATCCCGGGCCGGACATAGTGGTGCATCCCTTGAATCCCAGCACTCACGAGGCAGAGGCAGGCAGATCTCTGTGAGTTCAAGGCCAGCCTGGTCTACAGAATGAGCTCCAGGACAGCTGGGACTAAAGGGAGATCCTGTCTCAAAAAGACCCGCCCACCAAAAAAGAAAGAAACATGCAGCCTGTTATGGTGGTATATCCTTGTAATCCCAGCACGCAGAAGGCTGAGGTGGAAAGTCATGAGTTCAAGGTCAGCCTGAGCTACACAGCAAGTAAAAAAAAAAATCATACCTCCTTCAAAAGATAAAATCTCAAAAAAATTTTAACTAGGAGGCAATTTCTTGTATCACTGAAGTATCTAAAACTCTGTGTATAAGGAACATGAATAATGTGGCTCATAAATAATTATATATAAATGCATTCCACTATATATATAAATGCATTCCAATATATATATATATATATATATATATGCATTCCATTAGGTTATTTCTTGGTGAATGTTTCTAGCATGCCAACAGAAAGTGTTAACTAAGTGTTTTCCATGTTCTCAGTGTTTCTCGGTTCTTAGCTAGTACAAATCCCCTAGCAGTAAAATTATGTAGATCCCACTTTAAATTCTAAAGCTGCTTTCTAAAGTATATGAATAATGTAATAACTTGGATGGTGTTAGTCCTCTGGTTTGGCCCCTACAAACAAGCTAAGTATTGCAGATGTAGACACTCAAGTTTAAACAGGTTTCTGCACTGCAGTGCAGCATGAGGTCTAATCAAAACCGTGTGTTAATATTTAACAGCTCCACACAAACATCTCTGTAATCCATAATGTCACAGTCATCTAGAGCTGTGTAATTCTTTGTTTTATTCTGTTATGATGTCCTGTGCATTGTTGGATGTTTAGGAACTTGCCTGGCCTACCTCACTCTCCACCCTTAGGTGGATGCAACCAAAGACAGCTATGAGTAAGACCAACATAAAATCATCAGCTTATTTAACACATTGTGATCCTTGTGATCGGGTTAATAGCATGAGTGCATGATTCCCAAGTGTGAACTTTGCAGATGACAATGTCGTAATCCCAACGTCAGAAGTTTGACTAGATGCTAGTAGTATGCCTGATCTGTGACAACCAAAAATGTCTCCAATCATGGCCTGTGGGACAAAAGTGACCCTAATTCAGAGCCACTGTTTAAGTTAAAATTAAAGCTCCAGAATCAGATCTCCTAGGTGAGTTGCTTTCAGTAAGTTGCCCACCTTTCCTGAGCAGCAGTTTCCTCATCTACAAATGCAGGTTTTTAATTGACTAATTTATGTAAACATGTGTCCATGCATGAGTTTAGGTGTGCCCTGTGCATGAAGGAAGGTGTCAGATCCCCTGAAACTGGAGTTCCAAGCAAGTGTGATGTGGGTGTTAGGAATTGAACCCAGGTCCTCTGCTCCTCTGCAAGAACATTGAACACTCCCAACCACTGAGCTTCCCCTCCAGCCCCTGCAGATTTTAATAGTAACTTGACAAATATGACTTGTGAGGAGCAAATAAATTTATATGTAAAAATCCCTTAAATCAGTCCATGTATACTAAGTGCTTAATAAATTCAAAATACCACTACTATTTTAACCATTTGCTACATGCAAAACCGTTTCATATATATGTAAGCTTTCTCATTTTCCTCTTTTTTGCATTCTTGCTGCTTGTCTTTTGTGTTTTGATATTAGTTTTTATGGTATGAGTGTATTGTCTGTATGTGTGCAAGTGTGCCCAGGTCGTGCAGTGCCCATAGAAATCAGAAGAGGGTGTCAGGTTCCCTGAAACTGTAGTTACAGATGGTTGTTGGCTGCCATGTGAGTGCTGGGAACTGAACCCAGGTCCTCTACAGGAGCAGCCAGTGCTCTTAACCACTGAGCCATCTCTCTAGCCCCCATTGCTTGTCTTGTTTGCTTGTGATGTTTCGAGGGAGACACAGGATCTATATACCGCAGGCTTGCCTGGAACTCTCAACCTCCTGTCTCTACCTTCTAAGTGCTGGAATTAGGCAAGTACCATGTATCCAGCTCCATTTGGTTGTGGTGTAAATGTGTTCTCTGTATTTTATTACCTAGGAATGTCAAATAAATAGAATCGTGCAATATGTGTGGGGATTTTTGCCTGGCTTATTTCACTTAGCACAATATCTTTGAGGCTCATCCATATTGTAGCATGGATCAGAACTTCCTTCATTTTAGAGGCTGAGTAACATTCCACTGTATTTCCTACACTTTACCCACCCAATGATAGGGGTTATTTTCACTGTTTGGCTATTGGAAATTACTCTAGACTGAGTGTGTTCCCCTAAATTGCATACGCTGAAATCCTAGCCCCCAACATGATGGCATTAGGATATAGGAACTTTGGGAGGTGATTAGGTTGTAGCAACCTTTGTAAAATTGATGATAGAGAATTTCTTTTCTCCTCCTGACATGTAAATCAAGAAGCTAGTTCCCACCAGACACAGAACCCACCAGCTCCTAGACCTTGAGCTCACAGACTCTAGACCTGTGAGCAAGCAGTAAGCCACCTGGTCCACAGTACTTGTTACAGTAGTCTGAACCAAGAAGGAAGTCACAGCACTTTTTAGTTGAGACTTCTGACATCTGGCCTCATGGTTTTCCCAACATTATTACAAAGAGAACTGTTTTATACAACCTTAAAATCTCCTGCAAACATAAGAAGTTTCCAGAGAAAGAGTACCAACCAGCTGAAATACAGTATTGAGGCTCAATTTTGTTGAAAAAAAATAAATCAAATAACTAAGCTTCATTGACCCATATTTTAAGTTTCTTTAATTTTCATTTTACCTTTTATTTTTATTTCATTTTTGGTCCATGTGTGTGCACACGTGTGCATGCATGCACGCATGTAAGTAGAACTGAGATTGTCTTTCCTTCGACTATGGATTTCAGGAATCAAACTCAGGTTGTCAGGCTTATGGGACAAGTGCTTTTTTGCCTGCTGAACCATTTTGCAGTCCTCATATTTTAAGGTAACAGTTCTACTTCCCTTTTTATCCTTAAATGTACACACACACACACACACACACACACACAAACTACTAAAAGCTGATACAATATTTCTAGAGTAACTCTGAAGGGTGAAGTTTCATGTTGAAACATGGTACACAAGGGCTTCACAGATAAGCAGGTCCAAAGAGCACATTCTGTTGGGTTCTCTGACCTATGCTGAGCTTCTATTAGAAATTGGCATCATTTCAAAACTCCAAGGTGTGTCTGACTTATCCAGACGACACAGACAAAGCCTGCCTTTCCTCCAGTAGTCCATAACACCTGACTCAGCCCTGCTGAGAGCTGTGTACAGAGGCGTCTCCTTCGAGGACCGACTTGAGGCAGAGGGCAGAGCAGCACCATGCACATTGTTCTGGATCTCCTCCTGCTCCTGGGGATCATCATCTACTCCTACTTGGAGTCACTAGTGAAGTTTTTTATTCCCCAGAGAAGAAAATCTGTGGCTGGAGATATTGTTCTAATTACTGGAGCTGGACATGGAATAGGCAGGCTGACTGCTTATGAATTTGCAAAACGGAAAAGCAGACTGGTTCTGTGGGATATTAATAAGGTAATACACATTTCTGCCAATCTTTTAAAGTCACAAAGTAAGATATGTGTTGCTTTAATTTCTTGGTTTAACATCAGCTTTTCTTTGGAGTTTTCTTTTGCAAAGTTAAATGAATTCCCAGGAACCTTGTTAAATCTGCACATCAGGTTGGTTAGATGAAAGGAATAAGCTTACAAACAAAGCAGTGATATTTTTCCATTTTTAACATGGTATGAAGGCTTGTGACAAAAGTTGTAGGAGCGAGGCCCTTTCCAAACTGCTGAAATTAAGTAAGCCATATAATTTATCTCAAATTCATTTTTTAAATTTCTATAATGGGGATAAAACAAACTAATAGGTAGGCAATAACTACGGCAAATTATTGCTAAGGGATAAATTTGGCCAATATATAGCCTATTGAAATAAGACTGACTTTTGCACTTTTTAAAAAGATTTTATTCATTTATGTATATTTATTTATTTGTTTTTCTGCTAGAGGTTGAAGCCAATGCCTCCCACATCCTATGCAAGCACTCTACCACTGAGCTACAGCCCTCAGCCACTCTTAAAGGATGATCGAAACAAAAACAAAATAAAAAACATTCACAGAAACCTGTAGTGCCTCTGCTCACACACTTACAGTCTTGAAATACTATCTTACCTTCTGAAGAAAAAAAAATTGCCATGTCCTAGACAAGAGGATTAAACAAGTGAATATTTTAAGTGCCTAAAATAACATCTAGCACATTGGAAACATTAGATGTGTTAAAGTCTGTTGCACAGCCTTGGACTTTCTCTTGGGCATTTACAAAGCTTTCGAAATCTTATTTATTTATAAATGCTCTTAACTACCCAACATAAATTGGAGGGGACTGAAATCTTGTATGACTTTTCTCTAAATACATAAATTCCAACAGGACCATAAAAATATGTGCCAAGGCCAACATGCCTTTAATCCCAGCACTTGGGAGGCAGAAGAAGGGGCCAGCCTGGTCCACATAGTGAGTTCCAGGCCAGCTGGGCTACAGGGAAACCCTGTCTCAAAATACACACACACACACACACACACACACACACACACACACACACGAATCCCAAAAGAAAATGTTTCTAGGATTTTAAAATTGGATGGGGGGTGCAGCTCGGTGGGACAGCTCTTGTCTAGCATGTGCAAGACCCTGAATTCAGTCCACAGCATGCCAAGGAAATAACCAAGCCAACACTTCTTGGCTGACATATAACAGAAATGGTGGTTAAGACTGGAAAAATTATGAAGAATATTTTGACCAAAGATTCCACAAATTTCAGTGACTTTTGCTTGCCACCGAAGTATTCTCTTGTGCTCCACCATTTAGTCCACTTAGCGTCGGCTACTGAGCTAGGACCTTCAAAAATGTCTCTTGAGCCTAAGTAGCTAATTCTTCACTGGTTCATTCTAGATAATAAAGAATTCCAGAAAAAGTTGGTCCATCTTTACTCAACAGATGTAGGCACTTATGTAAGAGATACGATGCACTGTACATGAAAATGACTTGGCATGGGGTGGTCCTTGAAGAAATTCCAATAAGCGTTCTAGAATTTAATTCGAGAATACTGAGTCTGCCATTCTCTAACACTTAAAAGATATAAATAAGAATAAATCCATAAAAGGCTTGATGAAATGTAACTTCCAGATTTTCTTCCTGTTGCATCTTTGGAAGAGAGAAATCCTACTGAATTATTTTTTCAACTCGAAAATTTCCAAAGGCAAGAGAGAAGTAAATCTATAAAGCAGTCGTATTTTAAATGATTTACATTTTTTTCTGAAGAAAGAGTAATTAAACCTTGTGAATTCTCTTTGACTTTTTGAACTTCATTATCAGACATTTAAGACATAAAATGATTAAGAAGCCAACTAGCTATTTTCACAGCTGACTTTTACCTTATAAGATGAGAAACATGCCAGCAGTTTGTCCTTTGTTGGATTTAAGATCCTGTTTTAGGACTATAGTGATGGGGCTGGAGAGATGGCTCAGCAGTTAAGAGCACTGGCTGCTCTTGCCGAGGACCTGGGTTTGAATCCCAGCACTCACATGGCAGCTAACAACCATCTCTAACTCCAGTTCCAGAGGATCTGATGCCCTCTTCTGACCTCCACAGACACTGCATGACATCGGTGCACTTACACACATACAGGCATAACACTCATACACATAAAATACAATAAATACATAATTAAAAAAGAATAGTGACATTAAAAAATTAAAAAAAAAAAACAAAAGGACATGAAAAGTAGAAGAGGGAATTGCTGGCAAGAGGGTTTAGCGGGAGTAGGAAAGGCCAGACAGAAAGTGATGGGCATGAAAATGACTGAAATACATTATTATACACACACATGGAATTGTCAAAGAGTAAAAAGTAAATAAAATTATAGTTACACATTAGCCAATCATGGAATCAGCCTAGGCGCACATCAACAGCTGGATGGGTAAAAAAAAGACATCCTAGATACACAGTGCCTTATTCAGGCTGGAGGAAGAATGAAGCCCGTGCCATTTGCAGGACAGTGGACAGAACTGGAGATCACACGGTTAAGTGAAACAAGATCAGTGAGGCATGGTCACTTACCCTATAGTCCAAGTTCTAGGTCAGCCAGGGACAGAGAGTGAGAACCTGCCTAAAAACAGAGAGGCCGGGAAGAGATAACACAAACACACGAGGTATCAATTTCATCTGAGGAAGAAGCCTCTGAATTTAGGCTAAAAATAAGTTGTGTCTCTATGTCCTAAAATTCTGTACAAAGTTGATACTGAAATGAGAGCCATTGGCTCTTGGCCTGTTTTGCTCCAGATCCCCTGAAGAATATATTATTGTGATCATGTAGGGTAGGAACACGGTCTTCCTATGCAAGTTCTTCTCAAAAAAGGATCCTTTCCCCTACCCAGAACAATAAATCAAAAATGTCAAGAAAAATCCACAGACGCATACAGTTGACAATGACTGCTAGTTACTGTTAGGTCTGGGCTTCCCAGAATCCCAAGGGACACACAGATGCCCACTTCCTCCAGAGGCTGTCAATCTTCTGACCTCTTCTCCTGTACCTGAGGTCCCACCCCATGGCTATAAATGGGTGGGCCCCAGTCGCCATCTTGCCTCTTCTCCTGCCCCCTGCTTTTGTCCCCGTTGCCCTGCTGCCCCTGCTCCTGTTCCACCACGTGCCTGCAGGTGGCCACTCTGGCAGTCCCACCTGGAAGTAAATCATGTGCCTTTTTATCCGGGGGTTCACGCCTTTATAACCTAATAGCATCAGCACTCAGCTACCAGTCATACGTGATGCTCCACAATATGTGCTGAATGCCTTATCATCCTTCTCTACACTCAAACATCAACCACACCACCATGATAAGCAGCATCTTCAAGCAAGCCCTTCCAGCTTTGATAGTGGTCTGTTTAGATGAACCACCTACTGGCTAAACCCCAAGTCAAGATGCAAAGCTGAGAAACCAAAAACAAGACCAACTTCTTATTCTTTTGCTGTGGTGCTAATTTGGTAGAAATCCAGTATAATCTAACTGCAAATTAGACAAGTAATCTCAAAAAAATAATTTCTTACAAATAAGGAGACATATTGGACTTGAATTTTTCTTTTAATTTCTCAACCATCTTTCCTTGACTTTTTTTCTCAATCACAGCGTGGTGTTGAAGAAACTGCAGCCCAATGCAGGAAGCTAGGGGCTACCGTGCACGTGTTTGTGGTGGACTGCAGTAACCGGGCAGAGATTTACAGCGCTGTGGATCAGGTGAGAAGCCGGGTGCCGATGGTTTTGTTCCTGCTGCCTCTAGGCTGGAAACTTAAAAGCCTTTCTCCAGCTGCTTGCTTTCAGGTAGACTTAACTGCTCAGTGTGTTGGGTTCGAAAATTGCACAGAAAAACTCTCAAGCCCAGGATTCAGTCTTTGAAACAAAATTTATTTAATTTGCTGGTCCACCAGGGAGCTAATTGAGAAAACTGGTGGACCAGGGACACAACCACTCCACGCAGGGATGAGTGCAACCCTGGCTGTCTGCTACAGAGAGCTTTTGCAGACAAAAACCACAAACTAGCGGAATTTAGTGCTAGGCTATAGAAACACAATGCAATCAATGGTAACCTTTAAACTGATTGGTTGTGTTTAACAGCGTGAACCCCCTTAGGAAGTGGATGTGCTCCTTCAGGGCTGGGAAAGTTCATCCTGACCTCAGGTACCTCTGAGAACTAGGAACTCAGGGAGGGACTGTATTCTTGCGGTTAAGGTAGTCATGGGAACCAGGCTTGCTTTAACTAATTCAATTTTCCAGTTAACTCCTTCATTCTGATTAACTTTCTGACCTTCCCCTGACAAGTGGGGTAGCTATGTGACCAAAAGAGGACCATATAGGACTTCCTTTGTATGTATAATCCACTCAACTCTGACAGCTTCAATATTATTAAGTCTGTTCTGATCAGAAGTTTGAGCAGTGGTCCAGAAAAAGTGATGGTGAGGAAAATCAATTCCTTTCTAGATTTTTTTCCACATTTTTATTACTTTTTATTTATGGGGAGTGATTTGTGACATGACATGTGTGTAGAGATCAGAGAACATATGGGAGTTGCCCTCTCCTTCCACAATGTGGGTCTCAGGGATCAAACTTAGGTCATCAGGCTGGGTGGTGGCCACCTTACCAGGTGAGCCATCTCATTGGCCTCTCTAAATGTTTTATCTTATTACTTTTTCCCCCTTTGGTCTTTCTCGGACAAGGTCTCCCTATAGCCCCAGCTATCCTGGAACTCACTGGCCTTGAACTCACAGAGATCTGCCTGCCTTTGTCTCCTGAGTGCTGGGACTAAAGGCGTGTGCCACCATGCCCAGCCTAAAACACTTCTTAGCCACCATGTGAGTGCTGGGAATCAAACCCGGGTCCTCTGCAAGAGCACTCAGTGCTCTTAACCACTGAGCCATCTCTCCAGCCTCCAAAGTATGACAGTTTTTAAAAGGGGGAAATATCAGGTGTTCACAGTGAACCAAACATTCTAATAAGATGGTGTAGTATTTACTCATCTAATTCAGTAATCCCTTGAGATTCTCTTTACAGCTGAGCAAACTAAATCTCAGAAAGTTTAACCCAAACAAAGGACATATAGCCAGGAGATGATAGAACCAAGATTAACTAGAGCTTAAAAAATTAGTCAGAGCTGGGCGTGGTAGCGCACACCTTTAGTCCTAGCACTTGGGAGGCAGAGGCAGGCGGATCTTTGTGAGTTCAAGGCCAGCCTGGTCTACAGAGTGAGTTCCAGGACAGCTGGAGCTACAGGGAGACCCTTTCTCCAAAAGACAAAAAAAAAAATTAATCAGAAAGTATGTATCAATTTTCAGCACAAATATTAATTTTACCTTATTTATAAGCTTTCATACTACCTATGACACCTGGGTTAATCAAAGCAATATACCTCACCTTGATGACATTTTTTTCCTTTTGTATTTACTATTTAAGCTAGAAGCTTTTTCATGAATTCCAAGATATTTCATGCAGTAGAATACAAATCTAACCCCTTGGGCTGGAAAGATGGCTCAGTTATGAGTACTAGTTGCTCTCCCAGAGGTTGGTTCCCAGCACCCACATGGTGGTTCAAAGCTACCTATGATTACAGTTCTAGGGAAGTAGATGCCATTTTCTGGCCTCCATGAGCACTAGGCATACATATGATGTACATACATAGATGTAGGCACTCACACATATACCTAAAATAAAAATAAACAAATATTTAAAAAAAAAAAAAGAATCTGAGGGCTAAAGTGATGGCTCAGCTGGTAGGAGCACTGGCTGTTCTTGCAGAAGACCTGGGTTTGAATCCCAGTACACACATGGTAGTTAACACCCATCCATAATTCCAGTTCCAGGGGATCCTACACCCTCTCGGGCTTCCACAAGCAACAGGAACACACATTATATACTTACACACATGCAGGCAAAAAAAACTAATGCACATAAAATGAAAAGAAATAATTTTTAAATTTAAGTTTTAGATGGCATTTTATATAAAATCTTTTTTTTTTTTTTTTTTGTTTTTTCAAGACAGGGTCTTCCTATAGGCCCAGCTGTCCTAGAACTCACTCTATAAACCAGGCTGGCCTTGAATTCACAAAGATCCACCTGCCTCTACCTCCCAACTGCTAGGATTAAAGGTGTATGCCACCATGCCCAGCATAAAATCATTTTTTAAAAGTCTAATTTTTGTAACTAGAATTCAGTTCATGCTTGCCATTTTCAGAAGCCAATGAGCAGAGAAAAGAATTGAATCTTAAAACTCTGGTACATATATGCCATTTTTTTGGTCTTTTGGAGACAGGGTCTCCCTGTAGCCCCAGCTGTCCTGGGACTCACTCTGTAGACCAGGCTGGCCTTGAACTCACAAAGATCTGCCTGCCTCTGCCTCCCAAGTGCTAGGATTAAAGGCGTGCGCCACCACGCCCTGCTCATTTATGCCATTTATATAGGCATATTTTGGAGCAATACAAATGGGAGGGAACATCAACATAAGGACTGGGTCGAAGAATGGATTGAAGTAGTTAAATTCTTATTTATTTATTTATTTATTTATTTATTTTTATGTGTATGAGTGTAATGTCTGCTTGCATGTAGGTTGGTGTACCCATGTCGTGCAATGCTGTGGAGGTCAGAAGAGGGCGTCGGATTCTCCTGGAACTAGAGTTAAAGATGGTTCTTAGCCACGCCGTGTGGGTGCTGGGAATCAAACCCAGGTCCTCTGCAAGAGCAGTCAGTGCTCATAACTGCTGAGCCATCTCTCCAGCCCCGAGACAGTTAAATTCTGCCCCAAACAATAAACCTCTGCAGAGAAAAACTGTAAAGAGATTGAGAGAAAGATGTAGGACTTGCATGGCAGAATTCATGAACTGGGGTTGGGTGGGAGGAAGGGAAGGGAAATATCTCTAAATTGAACTGAAAAATGATGTATGAAATACACAAAACATCAATAAAAGTTTTATATTTAAAAAACTGCTCCTATTTCAAGAGGCAGCAATCTGAGAAGACAATGGCTTAATATTCTTTCTATCTCATTTTCAGCTAGAAGATGATATAGAAAGGAGCTAGGGACACAAAGATGGTTGGCCATCTTATCCCGCTGGCCACAGTTTCGAGACTTGTATGTCTGTGCTTCTCTTGTTAGCATCCCTTGCATGCTTCCCTCATTCTGTGGGTGTTTGGGCTCAGGCACTTCTTGAACTACTGAGTAAAATTAGTTTCTGCTACTGTAGATGTTGTGTCAACCTCCAGGGGCATCAGGGCTTGGGGATGGTTGGGGAGTTAACACTGACCAAACAAACCATGACCAATATGTACATGCCAACTTAGTAAAAACACATGTGTACTGACTCGTTTTTACATAATAGACTATAAGTACATTTTCACAATGCAGAATATGAAAATTCCCCTCTCCATCCCTTATGTCTCTGTCATTATCAGTCCCATATCTTTGACTAACACACCCCATGAATGTCTTCTCTCCATTTTAAAAGGTTAAAAAAGAAGTCGGTGATGTAGCCATTGTGGTGAATAATGCTGGGGCCATATATCCAGCTGATCTCCTTAGCACCAAGGATGAAGAGATTACCAGAACCTTTGAAGTCAATATCCTAGGACATTTTTGGGTAAGTGGGAGCCAGAAACACTCCTGGTTCATGCATGTCTGGCTTTGTTTTGCTATAGGAAGCTCATAATTGAGCTGGGTGGAGAACTGGAAATATCCTTTTTCTTACGTCAGAAATTATTGACTTTGCTTAAGAAGAGCTTTTGAATAGCTGACAGAAGGACATGGAGTTTAGGTGAACACAGCACACTGGAATGAAAGCCACTTGTTTGAGTAGTATCTAAAACAGAGCCTGGTCTTCAACAAATATCTGTGGAGGTTTGCTAGGAGTTGGCTCGGTAGATAGCTTCAGTGTTTCAGAGGAAATATATACAGTGTGCACTCACTTGTGACCTCCTTTCGCAGAAGTTTAGAATTTGAAGGACATCAGAAATAACTACCTAGATGTATGCAGGGGTACGGGCACTTTGGGTGAGACTTTGAAGTAACTTCTCTAGATGCATCCAGCCTTTTGATATTTTGACAGGACAGTGTCATCTACAAAGTTTATGCTTGAGGACTATGCAATTGAGTTTTTAAAAAGTTTCATAAAGGGGCTGGAGGGATGGCCTAGCGGTTAAGAGCGCCGACCGCTCTTGCAGAGGACCCGGGTTCGATCCCCAGCACCCACATGGCGGCTGAGAACCGTCTGTGACTCCGGTTCCAGGAGAACTCCAGCACCAGGGGAATCCGAGACCCTCTTCTGACCTCCGCGGCATCGCACGACACGGGTGCACAGACCTGCATGCAGACAATACATTCATACACATAAAAATAAATAAAAAAAAAAAAAAGTTTCATAAAGTTTTGAGTAAGTTTATTATTTTGTGTTGGGATGCATTCACAGCTATCCTTTGACCTGCACAGCCAGTGGGCTGTGAGTTAAGCATGCCTGTTAGACCCATGGAATGCTGGAACTTAGAAAGATGACTTAGGATACTTCTTATAATTGGTTGGGTTTTTTTTGAGAGACTGAGGTATGAATTTCAAAAGTCTTTGTAGAGGACAGGCACCACCTTAAAGTGAAGGGATGGAAAAAAATATTCCAAGCAAATGGTACCAAAAAGAAAGCAGGTGTTGCTATTTTAATATTGGATAAAATAGACTTCAAAGTAAAAGAAATCAGAAGAGACAAAGAAGGCCATTACATTTTCATCAAAGGAACAATCCACCAAGAAGATTTCACAATTATGAA